>PJEM01011362.1:0-54842 GCA_004023845.1 Helogale parvula
GGCTCTCAGCCGCTGACTCTCAGGGGCCTCGTGTGGTTCTGTCTGCCCGGGGCTCTGGTTTGTAGCTTCCCTCGCGGTGGGGTGTTTTCGGCCGTCATTTCTTCAAAATGTTTATGACTTTGCCTCCTGTCCTAGGAGTCTGGGGTGTGCGCCATGCCGTCCACCGGTCACTGCTGCTTCCGGCTTTCTTGTTTTTCCTTAGGTCTGTGTTCGTCTCTGTGTGAGGGCAAAGTCCAGCGAAGAAGGTTACAGCCGGATCGGGTTTGGTAGTTTTCCTCTGGGTTATGGCCTTCGTTCTCCACGGTCATTTAAAGCTGCACGTTCCTGCCACCGCGTGTCCCCACGTCGTGCTGGCCCAGTACACAGAAACACTTTGTTTTGTCACAAACTCTCACGTTTGAAATGTATTACCCATAAACGAAACTTCCCAGAAGACTAAACCAAAAGGCAATTCTTGGAAGTGTCTTTAAGATAAGAGGCCTGAGCTCTGTGAGGCCCCCGGCGGGTGATAGTCCCGCGGCCGAAGGAGGCGCGGTAGCCAGCAAGGGTTCATGTTCGAGTACCCTGCCCGGCACGTCCTGCCAGGCACTCCCTGACGTGCTCCGGGACAGCTCTGAGGCGCTGCCGTCTTGTGCACTGACGCGGAGAGCAGGGCTCAGAGGAAGTGCATGCCTCCCTGGCCCGGCCCGCCGCTCCGAAGTACGTCCTGACCTCTGACTACGGCCCCCGTGCCTGGATGTATGAAGTCCCCTGCATTGAATTTGACGTGTAAAAATTATGTGTTGCCTTCAGTTAATAGACGATCCAGTTCCGAGGACTCTGTTTGCCAGCAGTATTTCCGTTACGGCTACTGACATCTGCTTGTTTTACTGTATTTTGACACGTGTTGAAGTGGGACTGATCTGGTCGTGGCTCAGGCTCTGCCCGAGCGTCAGAGCTGATCCGTCTGCTGTGCGAAGAGAATTTTAGAAAAGGAGCAAATTCCTAGTTGGGCTAAGAAACACCATTTCCCCTTTCCTCTTTGTGTGATCTGTTGTCTAAAGTGGTGGTTTGAAAAAGTTGAGTGATTTTGGAAAGATAAGTAGGGAATCTGACGCTGGAGTATAATTCAGGAATAGATGAGCTCGAGGAAGAAGCCGAGATGTTCACATCCGTGATGAGGGTGTTTTATTCATAAGGGTTAGAGTGATAGTCTCTCTTTGGACTTTGGAAAGACACTTAGAAGTAAGTAAACTAGCCTCCCACGTGCGGTTTTACTGATCCGTCTCATAGTCACACCATGGTTAGGCACACTGTGTCCCCAGACCTTCACACTCCCCTGGAAACCGTTGTCTAGAGGGCCTGTCCAGACCCCCGTCCCCGAGTCTGATCACGCCTCCCATCGTGTCCCGCGGCAGGTATGCTAAGTGGGACCATATTTGCGCTTTCTGATCTTTTGCTCATTAGTGGCCTGGAGCTATTTTGATTAAGAAAAAAATCTCAGTAAGAGAGTAGAGATTAGAGGTTGTACCTCGTTGGTTGGGGCTCGGCACCCCCTCTGCATTCCGTGCTGCTGAGCTGGGAGGCTTCACCAGCCCCGAGACAGATGGCCGGTGTCATGGGCAGGGCGCCCGCGGCCTGCAGCCCCGGCACGCTTATTGCAGGTGCTCACTGAGCCCCGAGCCCTGTCCCAGGAACCGGGGGCTCAGGGGTGAACAAGACTGAGTGCTTCTAGAACTCTGATGGAAGGGCTCCTCTTGCCACCGGAAGTGCCGGCAGACCCCCCAGGCTGTTTCTGCTTCCCATGTCGACCGTCTGGTGGACCTCCAGGCTGAAGAGCCCTTTCCCGGAGCAGTGCCCGCCCCCACCCGTAGCCCCCGCCCCTCCCTTGCAAACTGTTGATGGAGCGGCCCAATTGATTCTGTTTGGTTTTGCTTCATTTAGTAGCTTTTGGTTCTTTTCAAGAGAAGTTAAAAATAAAATTATATTCTACGGTCAAACCTTTTGTAGTTGCCTTGAAGTTCGTGGGTTTTATCAAGCTCTCTCCAGACAGGTCGAAGCGTGCTCGCGCCCCCTTCCCCATGCACGCGTGTCAAGATCACTGCTGCGCTCCCCAGGCGTGTTGCCTTTTTGCGTTGGCTTCGCCTTTCATCAGCTTTTTGAGGGAAGATAGGGTTAGGTGTTGGACTCTCTGGAACTGCGCCCGGCGGCCGGAGCGCTGCAGCCGGCCGCGGAGCGTTCCTAGAAGGGTGACCAGGTGCGCGGCCAGGAGTGGACGTCACCCGCGAAAGAATGTGCTCGCAGTTTTCGCGTCTTAGTGCTGAATATGCCCAGCGGCCCCTTCCGCATGAGGCCCCGCGGGCAGTGTCACACACCGTGAGTCCCACGGCTCCGTAACTGAGAACGAGACAGTCAGGTGTGATTGATTTGCGAAGGTGGATTGCGGTTTTATTCTAATGGGACTCTTTTGACTTAATTTTTCATCTCCCACAAAGAAGTACTTTTAGAGAAATGTTTTGTGGTGTAGCAAACATGTTTATGTGTAAGGGCTGGTGGGTGCCGTTAATAACCAGGAGTAGTGTCGTCCCCTGAGGAAACAGGGCCGCCACCGGCTGAAGAGATTCATAAAGAACATGACAGATGCTCTAAAATGCTCACTTGTCACTTGGAACAAATAATGTACAAGGCGCCTTTGCATTCCTACTTCTTAGATTTTCACTGAGGACCCTCTGGTGGCTTTAGAGATATTTGTACCTTGTGGGTTAATGCCCAAGGCACCTGTTTCTCCAACCTAAGGGAAAAGAACCACAAGTAACAAAGGAAAACCAAGGAAATCCTTCCTTCCTTGGCTGATAAGCTGCTGCTGTGATATGTGGCTTATTTTGAAGTCACGTTGGGTGTTACCTGTTTTCGGAGTCTTTCCAAGGTCAGACGTGAGTCTAACAGACTGACTGTCCGCAGCCCCCGGAGCTCTTGTGAGCTAAGCTTTTACATCAGGCAGGGACGCTCCGCGTGGGCGTGCAATTACTAGGTGGTCGGGTCGGGTACTCAGAGAGACCGAGGGCCCTTGAGGGGTAGCTGTTGCCTCGAGTCCCACAGGGGGTCCCTCTAACCAGAAGCGCTCCCTCTCTCCCCAGACCCCGACGCGGAGGTGTGTCTTCACGCGCTGCGGCTCGTCCAGTCTGTGGTCCTGGAGCCGGAAGTCTTCTCCAAGGCCGCCTCCGAGTTCCAGAGCTCCCTGCCCCTGCAGCGCATCCTGGCCATGGCCAAGAGCCGCAACCCCCGCCTGCAGGCCGCGGCCCAGGAGCTCCTGGAGGACCTCCGCACCCTGGAGCGCCATGCGTAGGGGCGTGCGTGTGTCCCTCCCCCTCCCCCAGGCCCCCACTCTGTATTCCAGAACCATCGCCGTGTGCCCTGGACGGGAGAGCGGGAGTGATTCGAGGGGAGCCTGAACGCACGTGTACCCGCACACCCTCCTCCTGGAGGCTGAGGCTCCTGTGGGTGGCGGGGGACCTTGCCAGGGGCAGCCTGTGGAGCAGCCCATCCTTCCGGAAGGGCCCATGTCCTGTGCCCAGAAGAGGGCCGCCTCAGGAGACTTTCTGAGACCTGTGGCCCCCGTACAAAGGGGGGTGAGCTGCCCCACTGGCAGCGTCTTGCTGAGACACACGGTTTGGAAACAATCCATCCTCCCTCCAGTGATTACAACTAATGCCCGAAAGTGCAAGTTTGCCTTTAAACCTTTTGATGAACCTGCTATTTCAGGTGACATTGGACATTTTAGTTCTACTTTTTTGTGCTGTTTTATTTTTGAATAAAGAAAGAGTCATTGACGCGCACACACTGCTGTTCATGAAATATGATCTCGGCGCTAGGGAGTTGTGTATTACGGTGCACAGACGCATACGCTCGGTCAGTAGGAAACACTCTCCTTATGACGTCGTGGGCTGTTGGGCTGTGAACTCAGACGTCTAGTTTTGCACATGAGATCCCATGAAAAGGGCCTCATGGACGAGAGCCCAGCCTTTAAATGAGTGGATGTGTGGCGGAGCACGCTCTGCGCGGGGGTCCTGAGAACCTGCACCTCGGCCCCTGGCAGAGAGCAGGGGCCACCGCCGCCTGGCACAGATGCCCTGCAACCCTGAGTGTGGGAGGCAGCGCCATCTGCAGCACCCGGGCCATCACTCTGGGGAGTGCGTCCTTCCTTGTGTGGTTTCCCGCAGTGTCGCTGCGGGCCCTCAGGCTCCAGGCATCCTCTGAGCGTGACGGCGGATGCCGGCGTCACTATCGGCGGTGGCCTCGCACACGTGGATAAGCTGTCTCTGCCGTGTGGGTTTAGAATAACTTCATTTCCTCCTAAGCGGATTTTAGAGGCAGTGTGCAGTCTATGCCCACGGCTGGAGCGAGGGGCCTGTGCGGAGCCTCACAAGCCGACAGATTGCGGAACACGACGCGTTCCTGCAGCCAGAGAGATGTTGTCAGAGGTGATTTGAAATTCGCGGAGGCAGAAATCGGTCCATCTGTGCACGGGGCTCTGCAGGTCTGATTATTGGCAAATAAGATAGAGGCTGTTGTGTGCTTGTACTTTTTCTAGCACGGTACTTTCTTTTTGGTTATTTGGGTGTTAAGGTAACGGGACATGAACTAGTGTAATTAGTTTGTGCTGCCTCGAGAACTGCAGGGTCTCTCCTGCTGAAGCCGGGCCGCAGTGCATCGGGAGCGCCCAGCGGCCGGCGCGCATGCGTGGGGCGTTCAGCTGTCAGTCGGCGGGCGTGACCGAGAAGGATGCTTTCCCCTCAAGGAAACTCCCTCAGGGAGAAACGTGACAAATGCATGTTTTGAATGTGTGTCACAGGAAAAGTATTTGAAGCCAGGATTAAGGGATGGCTAGCCTTTCAGGTTTTTCTGTTCTTCCCGTGAAGGTCAAGGGGAGCACACGACTTCAAACGAAATCTCAGTTTAAAAGTATGTATGAGAGCACACACTCGGGGGCCGCCCGGGGGCCCAAGGGGTAGGCATCTGACCCTTGATCTCAGCTCAGGTCTTAATCTCAGGTTCAAGCCCCATGTTGGGCTCCATGCTGGGTGTAAAGCCTACTTAAAAAAAAAAAAAGCATGTACTTGGTGGTGTTTGAAGTGGCTTGTGAATTTAAAACCAGAAACAAAAGCAGTAAAATGGCACCTGTAGTTTTAAATTTAGCTCTTAAAGAGTCCCTCTCCTGTTAAGTTGAGGAACTCTTCGTTTTCCCCTGGGTGCTGTCAGTTTTGCTGTAGAAACATGGAGCCTGCAAGGCTCGCAGCCTGCCCTCGCCCCCGCCCCCCGAGGGTGCTCGGAGCAGCCCTCATGCCCACGGGCCTGGGAGGCCCCAGGTGTTGTGTAACCATCACGACTGTCTATTTCCAGAACTTTCTATCACACCACACCGAGATTCTGTCCCCCGGAAGCAAGGTCTCCTCATTCCCTGACTGTCCTCCTCCCAGCCCCTGGCAGCCGCTGCTCGACTGCGGACCGTGAGCTTGACTGTGCCCTCCTATAAGGTCAGTCCTAAAGTAGCTGCGCGTCCGGGTCCAGCTCGTGTCACTTTAGCGTCATGTGTTCAGGGTTCCGCCGTGCTGTGTCATGTGTCCAAATTTCGTTCCCTTTTGTGGCGAAATAATATTCCGTCATATCCACATACAGGCACACCTTGGAGACAATGCAGGTGCGGCTCCAGATGCCGAAGCAAAGTGGGTGTGGCAGTAAGGTGGGCCTAGTGTTTTGATTTCCCAGCGTGCCTAACAGCTGTTTTCACTGCGCTGTAGTCTGTCATGTGTCCAGTCGCACTGTGTCTCAAAACCACAGTGTGTGTCCCTTAATTAAAAAATACTCTGTTCCGAAGAAACACCGTTATCTGAGCTGTCGAGGAGCTGTGGTCTTTTCGCTGGTGGAGGCTCTCGCCTCCACGTTGGTGGCTGCTGAAGGCTGGGGTGGCCGTGGCAATCTCTTACGACAATACTGAACGTTGCCCCATCGATTGACACTTCCTTTCGTGAACAATTCCTCTGTAGTTTGTGGTGCTGTTTGATAGCATTCTACCCACAGTAGAACTCCTCATGCCCTGTTGCTGCTCTGTCAACGACGTGTATGGAATATTCCAGATCCTTCCATGTCATTCCAGTCGTCTTCACAGAACCATCACCAGCGGGAGGTCCCATCTCAAGAAACTGCCTTCGTGGCTCATCCTTAAGGAGCAGCTCCTCTGTCCAGGCTTTTCCTGAGACACAGCAGCGCAGCCCAGTCTTCAGGCTCCACCTCTGACTCGGCCATCCTGCCGTCTCCACCACGTCTGCGGGGGCCTCCTCCTTGGACGTCTTGAACCCTTCAAAGTCCTGCATGAGGGCTGGAGTCCACTTCCAAACTCCTGCTCATGTGGATAGTTTCACCTCTTCCCACGAATCTCAGATGTTCTTAACAGCATCTAGAGTGGTGAATTCTTTCCAGGAGATTTTGAGTTGATTTCACCCAGATCCATCAGAGGGATCACTGTCCATGGCTGCCGCACCTTACGAAGTGTATTTTTTCAGTAGTAAGACTAGAAGGTTAGGATGACTCCTTGACCCGCAGGCTGCAGAGTGGACGTGTTAGCGGACCTGAGAACAGCGTTCATCCCGTCGTCTGTCTCCGTTGGAGCGCGGTCAGCGAGTGGCCGTGATTTGGAAGGAGGAGTTCTGTCCGAGCAGTAGGTCTCGGCGATGGGCTCCGTGTGCTCAGTAGACCATGTTGTAAACAGACACGCAGTCATCCAGGCTTCGTCCCTTTACGGAGCTCAGCAGAGTAGAGCCAGTTAGCACGATGGCTGAGGGCCCGGGGGTTTTCAGAGCGGTCCGCGAGCACTGGCTCCAGATGACCTTCGCGGCCATGTTAGCCCCGGACAGAAGGGTCGGCCTGTCTTTGAGCTTGAACCAGGCACCGACTCCTCTCCGGCCATGAAAGTCCTAGATGACACCCCTTTCCAAGAGAAGACTGCTCTTTGTACACTGAAAATCTGGTTTAGCGTAGACACCTCGTGAACTGTCCTACCAGAGCTCACGCAGAACCCGCAGCAGCTTCCGCGTCGGTGCGTGCTGCCTCTCCACACGCTGTTCTGTCATGGAGACGGGGCCTTTGCTTAAGCCTCCTGGACCCACCCCTGCAGGCTCCAGACTGCGTTCCGCAGCGTCCCCGCCTCTCCCAGCCCTCCCGGGTCGGGAGCTGGGGTCTTGTTCTGGACGCGGCTGGTTTGAGGGGATGTTGTGACCTTCTATCCAGACCACCAAAACTTTCTCCATGTCAGCAGTCAGGCTGCTGCATTTTCTTATTCTTTGTGTGCTCACTGCAGTAACACTTTTAAAAACGTCCTTCAAGAACTGTTTCTTTGCATCTGCCATTTGGCTGTTGGCTGCACGAGGCCAAGCTTTTGGCCTGTCAGCTTTCGGCACTGCGCCTTCCTTGCTAAGCTTTGTCATTTCTAGCTTCTGAGTCCTAGTGAGAGATGTGACTCTTCCTTCATGTGGACACTGAGAGGCTTGTAGGGCTGCTGATTGGCCCGGCGTCAGTGCCGTAGTGTCTCAGGGAACAGGGAGGCCCAAGGGGAGAGTGACCAGTGGAGTTGGCTGTCTCCTATGGCGCGGTTCAGGGCACCCAAAAACACGTCCGACGGGAACATCACAGATCACTGTAACAAATGTAGGAATAAAAAAAAAAAAAAGTTTGGAATATTGTGAGAATTACCAAAACATGATGCAGGGTTATTTAGTGAGCAAATGCTGCTGGAAAAATGCTGCTGCCAGACTTGACTGAGGCCATAAACCTTCAATCTGTAAAAAAAAAAAAACAAAAACCCGTATCTGTGAAGCACAGGAAAGCAGAGTGCAGTGACACATGTCACCGGTACTGTGTTCTGCTGGTCCGTCCGTCTGTTGAGGGACACGCAGGTGGCTTCCCCCTCGCGGCCGTTTGAGTGATGCCGCAGCAGATACTGGCGCATGGGTCCCTGAGTGTCTGCTCTCCAGTCTCTGGGGCGCGTCATACGGTGGTCCTCGCCTGACGGTAGAAGGAGTTGCCAGACTACCTTGCACAGTGGCTGTGCACTTCCACACCCCACCGGCGCCCAGCCTGAGGGCTCCAGGTCCTCCGTGGCCTTGCCGACACTGGTTACTTTGTTGTTTGCTGTTATTGTAGCCATCGGTATGGGTGTGAAGTGGTGTCTCATTGCACTTTCGATTTGTGTTTCCCTGGCGACCTGTGATGTTGAGCATCTTTTCATGTACATGTCACCGTTTGTGTATCTTCTTTGGAGAAATATCTAAGTTTTCTATTTTTGAATTCGATTGTCTGCTTATTGTTGTTGAGTTCCAGGGGCTCTTTATATATTCTGGATATCAATCCCTTATCAGATACATGATTAGCAAATATATTCTGTGAGTTGTCTTTTCACTCCGTTGGTGGTACAAGGGTTTTAGATTTTTATCAATTCTAACTTAATCTGTTTTTCCTTCTGTTGCTTGTGTTTTTATCATATCCAAGACATCACTAGCAGATTCGTGGTCATCATAAAGATTTTCCTCTCAGAGTTTTATTGTTTTATCTCTGCAGTTCATGTCTTTGATCCATTTTGAATTAATTTTTGTATATGGTATGAGGTAGGGGTCCAACTTCATTTTCCTGCTTGTAGATTTCCAGTTTTCCCAAACATTTGTTGAATTTTGTGATCGTCTTTTGGAAATATTATTGCTAGTTTGATTTTCAGAACACAAATTGTCATATATTTTATACTCATTGTATTTCAGAAATCTCTTTTTTCATGAGTCGCTTTTACTCTAAGGATTTTAAGTTGTTCCTGGTGGAGCTTCCTTGGCCGGCGCTTTCCCACCAAGAATGCGTGTTTCATATTCTTAGAACGTACCTAACCCAAAATGACTCAAAAAAGAAGAAAGATTCTCGGGCATATAGATTATTGCATTTTTTAAAAGTTTTATCTATTTTGAGCGGCCTGGAGTCGGGGGAGGACAGAGGGAGATTGTCCCAAGCAGTGTCGGCGCAGACCCCACACAGTGCCGGTCTCACACACCACGAGATCATGACCTGGTCTGAAATCAAGAGAGAGACACGTAACCGACGGAGCCACCCGGGTGCCCCTAGTTTACTGTGTTTTTAAATTGAAGGCCTATTTGTAGCTCAGCATTTCAGACTAAATGGTTTTCTTCAGTCAGTTACTCTGGAACATCTGAGAGGCGAGTCCGGGCCGCGGGAGGAGTAGTGCAGGGGCCCGCGGGCAGCTGTTCGGGTGAGTTTGAGAGAGCAGGGAGGCCGTGGGTACGGGCGTGGGACAGCACACTTCGTGGTTTGCCTTGTGTGATGGCAGGTTGTTGGAGAGCCAGGGGCCGGGCCAATATCTGATCTATGTTTTCAAATGTAAACAAAACCGATTCTGTTTTCAGGATCAGTAGGTGGCCACACTGACTTGCGCCGAGGGGGCTGGCCCGCACTACCTCCGTAAGCCTCAGGAGTCCAGACACCGACCCTGGGGGACACCCGCTTCCCCAGGGTGAAGCCTCGGGGTCCCGGGCCGTGCCTCCCACACCCAGACCCGAGACCCTGTGTGCAGGTTCTCCCTGGGCCCGGCCCCTGACCTCCTGCACACACAAGCGTCACACAGAGCACCGGTGAGGCAGAGGTGACGGGTCCCTGTGGGGTGGGGGAGAGCCCGCTCGGTGCCAGCCCGGCTTGCAGTCACCTGCACCCTCAGCCCCTCAGCTTTCTCGGGTCTCCTGGACCTTAGGTCAGAGGTGCTTAGTGATTGTGGGCTCCTGGAGCACTTAGCCCGTCCCGTAAGCTTCTCTCCACAGACCTAGTGGAAGCACATGTGTGCCGTCTCCCGGACGATTTCTGGGGACCCTTCAGTGGCTGATAAGGGGCCCATTGTCCTGGGTGTGAGAATCCCGTGGCCTGGTACAGGGCCAGGCCTGTAACAAAGCACTCAGGCACGACACAGCACCGCGATTTCTGGAAACCGTAAGGCCTCCCGTGAGCACGCTGGCCCTGTGGCTGGTGGTGTCAGTCAGGGCTTGTGTCTGCTGCACGGGCGCTGTCTGCAGGCAGGGGACAGGCCCGGGGCAGTTGAGCCACTTGCTGTGACTTGAACCTTTAGTAGCCCCTCGTCACAACCTGATATCCCCTCCGCCCCTCATTTGTGGTCACTTGTTCTCCAGACTGGGGTCAGGCCCTGCTCTTGGGCCTTCCCGGCCTGCAGCCCCTCTGGCGCCCTCTGGCCAGCGTGCCCTGGATGCCACCGGCCGCCCACGATGGGTGGAGGGAGGCGGGGGGGCAGCGGCGGATGTCCCCGGCTTACCCCTCCGCCCGCCCACTGAGTGGCGTTCAGACAGCACGTGTGGATCCGTGGCAGGCCCCGTGGCCGCCTGACCACATGATACCATGGGGACAGCGTGCAGGGAGAGACGTGGATGAATCGTCGATATTAAGATGTGCTGTTTTTGAGAGATTCTGTTCAGTATCTGCAGTTCCATTTATGCAATTAATACTTCCTTCTGTCTCCAGGAGCTGACTGTTCCTGGGGTCACTGCACCCTCTTGTACCTTTGCCTGGGAAAGAGGAGTGTTTGTCTGTGTCCCTCTGTTCAAGATCCCCCGGAGCTGAGGCGTGCGGGCCGGGAGCAGAGCCCTGCCTGCTCTGGGCCCGCAGGCCAGCTCCCGGAGGCCAGGCCTGGGCTGGGGTAGGGCTGGCCAGCAGGCCCGTGGGGTGGGGGGAGAGGCGGCCCCGGGGGGTGGGGGGGCTGGTGCTGCTGCCTCTCTTCCCCGCCTTCATCCAGACGCCCATGGAGGGGAAGTAGGGGCATCTGGAGCTTGGAAGGTACCACATAGGGTGAAGTGAGGCAGGGCCCTCCTGCTGGCACAGACTTGCAAAATGCACATTTTTCTGGGGCCGGAAACCCACCTCTTAATCACCCAAGCTGCTCTCTGAGGCGCACCGTTCTCCTGGCGATCTCCCGGCCCACTGGCTGCCTCTGTGCAGGTGCTTGGTGCGCTCAGCTCACCTGGGTGAGTCAGTTTCCCCGCCTGCCCCCTGCCAGGGGGTTCCCTAGAGCCACAACGGAGCCCTGGGGCGTACTTCCTCCAGCTGGGGGAGCAGGAGGCCGTGTCTCACCTCGGGGTGAGTTTCTCGCCCCCGTGGGCCTCCTGGTTACAGGGGCGGGGGGAGGGGCGGTTTCTGCTTGCTTCTGGCCAGGCACAGGGTGGCCGGGACTTCTGCCCCAACTGGGCCGGGAGGCTGCTGGAATAGCAGCCTGGGCCTCGAGGGAGCAAGACCCCAGGGTTCTTTCCTCTGGTCCCTTGAGGGCCATGCGGGGGGGGGGGGGGGGCGGTGGGGGCCCTGCTCTGCTCTTCCTGCCCTGGGGAGCCCCTCTGGCAGTTGTACTGGAAGTTTCATCCTCGGGCGAAAGAGGTGATAGTGCCCAGGCTGGCTGCTGGAGCCCCCGCCCCACTGGTGAGGCCCTGCAGCCCTTGCTTCTCTCCTGTCTTGAGTCTGTCAGAGCCCCGGCTCCCTGGGAGCGAGGAGGGAGGGGCTTTTCCGGGGCCGTGGCTGAGGCCCTGGGCTCCGGGGGTCTCCGGCTCTGGGCTTTCCCGTCCTCCGGAGCACTTGCTGGACAGCCGGGCGTCCCTCCGGCTGAGGCTACAGCTGCCACTTTTCCCGGGGCACCCACTCCCGCTGCCGAGCCGCCCCCTGCCTCCCTCCGGCTCTCCCCACGGACACAGCCCCGCCCTCACCCCAAACACTCTGCCTGACGCAGGTGTGGACACAGATCAAGCCTTTGTGACGACGTCCCCGACAGCCCAGTGAGTGGCTGCGGCCGCAGATCGTGTGCGCGTGTGCGGAGTCCACACCCTCCTCAGCTCTGAGCCGCAGCTTGGCCCTCGTCCTGCCGGGTTACCCTGTTCCGTCTGTTCTCCAGGCCCGTGAAGTCCTGGTGGGGGTTTGCCCGCAGACAGGGAAACTGAAGCCTCCAGGGGGTAGGTTTCTTCCTACGAGTAGAAGGGAAGCACACGAAGGAATAAGGCTCCAGAAGCAGCAGCGTCCCGGGGGATTGTCCTCCAGGACCTGGCCTCGGCCACCCTAAGCAAAGAGGGCAGAGGGGACAGCTGGGCCCCTGAGCGCCCTTCATGGGGCGGGCCCGGCCCTGCCTCGCCTTACCTGAGTCCTGTCCAAGGACTGGTCCCCAGTGGTTGTGATTTTCCATGTGACGTTGTGTCCCGGCTTTTCCTGCACGGAGCTCAGGAAATCCGCAGTATGGTTTTCCAGGGCACACATGGCCTTCGGCTGGCAGGAGAGGCGTCCCCTTCTGTCCCCCTCACTTTGTGACCGCTGTCGGATGGGGCCTGGGGTTTGGGTGCTCGAGGGACAGCCTTGGGTGCAGGACTCGCACTGACCCGGGCCACTCACATCCCGTGTTTCTGGGGATGAGCATCTGTTTACTTTGGCTGTAGACCAGGTGTCCTTGTGGTCAGACATTCGGTCAGGCCAAAGGAGATGGTGGCAGGTGACTTCTCAGCCCTGCCAGACAGACCTAAAACTTCTTCCTCATCCAAGGCCAGTGTAGGACGGGCTTGCATTTGCCCTGGAAACCAGCAACAATGCCTGGGCTCCTGGGCTGCAGGCCGGCCTGGGGCAGAGCCCCCCTCTGCCGCTACCGCGCTTCCCACGGCCCTATGACCTTCCTCAGTCTTGTTTTCTCTGCTGTGCTAGAAAAATCCCATTCCCGGAAATGCCAGCAGGAGAGCCCTATCTTCAGGCCCAGGCTTTAGAGTAAGAGTCCCTGCTTTAGGGGCCCAGATGCCCGCTGATCAGCTTCCTCCCTCCGCACCGGTGCAGACCGGGCACTGCCCTGCACCCTGCTGACGTCACCAGCATGAGAGACTCAGAGCAAGGAACAAAACGGCCTGTGCCCCAGGGCTACTGACGCTGTCATCTGGTGGGAAACCCTGACTGAGCTCCGGGCACGTGAAAAGCCTTCCTGTTGGTCCCATGGTCAGTCACATGGATTCTGGGCCAGTGCCCGTGGTCCACGCCGATGTTAATCCCTGGGCCTGGAGACAGCAGCTGGCAGCTACCGAGAGGGCACCCCGCACTTTGGGCAGCCGGCTGGCTTCGCTTTTCCCGCTGATGGCAACTCCTGCCCCACTCGGCGCACGCTTCCCAGTCCTGCTGGGACATTTCACTCTGGGCTGCGCTTTGCCCTGCTCGGGAGAGCAGCCTTCAGCACAGAGGGAAGCTCTGACCCTGTGCTGGGAGAGGGGCCGGGGGGGGGGGGGGCGCAGGGACAGCTCCCAGAGTTTCCTCTCCAGACAGTGCTGGGCAGAGGGATGTTTGTGCCTCCGGGTTCCCCAGGAGTAAAGGGTGTGCACAAGAAGATCGAACAAACCGAACTTCAACTTATTTCTGTTCTTTGCAAGTCTGCATGTGGTTTCTTTCTGGGGCAGGGATCAGATCGTCTATCACAGTGGTCTGTGGACCGGAGGAACCAGCAGGCACGTCTTGTGGCTCCCAGGCCTGCTGGCGGTGGCCCGGCCGCCACCCCACAGCTCACGGCAGGCAGCCCTCCCTTCTGAGGCGGAAACCAGAAAGCTCCTGCCGCACTGCTGTGTGCCCGAAGCCCCACCTAGAGAAAGCCCCGGGAGTGATGGGTTGAAGAGGAGGTGTGTCCCCACAGCGACAGGCCTCCAGGGGCCCTTGTCCCTCCATGATCTGGCAGTTCACTCTTAGAACAGGAGTAGGGCCACGTAGAAAACCCAGTTGTGGGTTCCATTGCAGGTCAGCTTTTACTTTTGACTTTGGATCGTGTTGCGTGGTTTTGGCCCTGGTATGCACTTTTTCCTGACTGCCTTTATTTGGGCTCCTGCTAAAATCCGCGTTTCCTTAGCAAGCTTGAACACACAAGAAGTGGGAGGCAGGGCTCCGGACAGGGACCCGAATGTTCCTGCAGACGGTGTCCAGCAGAGGCGAGGAGCTGCCGGAGAAGCCTGTCCTGGTGCAGGTCCCCAGGAGGCTGGGTGGGGCGGCCTGGCCCACGGCCCGCCCCGCTGGCCACACCGCCAGCCCAGTCCTCAATGGCTCCTGGCGGTGTGGACGTGTCTGAGACCCCCCGGCTGCCTTCCACCTCTCTGCTGTCTGATGTCTGCCTTCAGTGTTCCTAAAGGTGTCAGCGAGGTGGGAGGCCAGGAGGGACTCCGCAGAGCTTCTAGCCCTGCCCCGGGGAACTCTCAGCCTGGGGTTCTTCCCACGGGACCTGAGCAACAGTCTGTGGTGGGGCCAGGGTGAGGCCTGGACCCCTGGCTCATCTTCACTCTGGGCACCACTGACTACGGGTGTAGCCCACAGCCCCCGCCCCAGCTGCATCCTGCCCCTCACCCTGACCCCAGGCTCTTTGGACAGGGCACTGGGATGCAGGGACCCAGTGGGCCAGCACCCCCCGGGCAGGACACGCGCTCCCTACTTCCAGCGCAGGGTGGGTGATGCTGGTGTGTGTTCCCCCCAGCTCTTCCCACAGGCGATGGGCCACTGGCTACTGTGACTGCACACTGGTGTCCCCCTGAATTCACGTGCTGAAGCCCTAACCCCCAGTGTGATGGTATTGGGTGGGGATCTTTGGCAGGTGAGTCAGTCATGGGGGTGGGAGCCTCACAGTGGGGTTGGTGCTCCTGTAGGAAAGGACATGAGAGGTGACCTCTTTCTCCCCGATGTGAGCACACGGCAAGGAGCGGGTTGTCTGTGGACAGGGAACGGGGTTCTCACCAGACACCCCACCTTGCCCAGGGTTAGGTTTCGAGGGAGACCGGGCCATCGGGCGGCAGGTCCTGCCACAACAGGACGACTTGGGGCTTGGAGGGGCACAGACTCACCGGAGCTGGGCCCTGCCGGGCAGAGCGTGGTCTTGGGTGAGGAGCGGATGCTGGAGAGGGCAGGACGCGGCCCCCAGGCGTCGCTGGGCGGGAGCGGGCCGCTGGGGTCCCGAAGTCGTGGCAGGCTGGCCAGGCCCCCGGGGCCTCGAGGCTTATGTGGCCCATTTCCCAGTGTCTGGACCCAGCAGGTCCGGTAATGCGGCTGAGCTCTAGGGAAGAGGAGAGGAAGGCCTGGAGGGAGGAGGGCCCTGAGGGCAGTAAGGGAAGCAGGACCCGTAGGCTGGTCTCAGCCCGGGTCCAAGTTTCCTTCCAGCCTCTGAGAATGTCCCACTGTGTTTTGTAACCTGGGCAGCAGCTGTGCTGGTGAGGCTTAATTTGGGGGATAATTCCTGGGGTGTCACGCTGTGTGGGAACACCCCGTCACCCAGGGCAGTGTTGTTTCTGGGAGGCCGGGCCAGAAAAGGGAGGTCACGCTCCCCAGGGTCGTGCCTGTCGGAGACAGACTGCCCGGCCCGCTCTTCCGTGGCAGCCTGGGGGCCACACACCCCGACAGGGCTGGCGTGGCAGGAGTGACGGGACAGGCCCACGAGGCCGTTCTTTCTTGGCACAAGCCTCTCTGGCACCAACACTATTCCTGCTGGCACGGCCTGGTGGGTAGGGGACGCTGGCGTCAGGCCTCCAGGCCTTTGGGGGCAGAGGGCAGGGAGGGCCGGCACGAGGGTCAGTGCTCTGGCAGGAGAGGCATGCCGTCAGAGCAAGGACGCCCAGGGCCTGCCTGCTCCCGGGCCACGGAATGTCCCAGCATTGTACTGCTCTTGACCCTGAGCTCTGTCCTTCCTGGACATTGCTCCCCCTCTCCCCACTTCCTAGAAAGTCAGTTACTAGAATTTTCCTCAGGCTCCCTCCCTTCTTGGGAAATCATTGGGAGGGCTGGATGAGTGAATGTCCGAGTAAACATCTGCTTAGTCCTGGCCCCCGGGGCTTGCACGTGGGATCGCAGGCCTTTTCCGAGCTGGCAGGGAAGGGCTATTGCAGCCTCTCGGGGCCCGTGTCCTGACCCTGCTTGTGCTCCCTGACTGGGCTCTGCCCGGCCCTGCCCACCAGGGAAGGGCCTTGAGCTGGAGGAGGCTGAGGGAGGCCACCCCCAGACCTGCGGAGTCTCAGTGGTGGCCTGGGACAGCCTGGGGGGTGCAGAGTGCCTGGAGAGCTGAGCCCCGAGCAGGAGGGGGGCCCTGCTCCCAGGAGGCTCTGCGGCTGGCTGGAGCACACGGCGTGCATGTTAACTGGAGTCCCACGGGGAGGAGCCGCTCCTGCGTGGCAGATCTCCTTCTGGCACCTTCTCTCCGAGTGTGGCCTGCCTCTTCACCCCTTCCTCCTGATGGCTCAGCCATCCATCCAACGCTGGTCCCTGGGCGGCTAACACCAGTCCTGGTTGCCACCCAGGTCACCCAGACCCTTGGCCCGGCCACCCCTCATTCCCGCTCTGGCCAGCAGATGCCCGCTCAGACCTCCCGTCCCACTTTCTCTGGCCTGCCCCACTTCCTTCTTAGAGCACGTCCCTCCGTGGCTGGTGTTGGCATCACTCCCCTCGCGAATCCTTGCCCAATCGCCTACTGCCATACTCACTGGCAAAGCCAGACCCTGAGGACGAAAGGGTTCGCTGGCTCTGTGCTGTGCCCGGGCACCTGGCCCCTCGGAGCACTGGGGACGGCGTCTGGCTGACGAGCAGCTGCTACAGCCCGGCCCTGAGCCATGAATGTGCCACCACCAGGGCCAAAGAGGACCCCTTGGTTCCCTCCTCAGTATCCCTCAACTTACCAAGCTCTGGCCTCTGCACCCAGTTCATTCTCCACCCGGCAGCCAGCTGGGTCTTTTAAATAAACCTGAGCACATCGCTGCCTCGCTCAGACCTCCGTGACATCCCGAGGCCCTTGCAGCAAGAGTGCTGAGCCCGGCTGTCCCGCCCTGGCTCCAGGCTCCGCAGACGCCTGTGCCAGCCGGCACGGCTCGTGCTGATTTGGTTTTTGCCTTCTCTCCATGAGAAGGGGGTCCGGAGGTCTGCCAGACCGAGCCCCAGGCCTTGCACACATGGGCGCAGAAAGTATCAGGTGAGCGAGCCCTGCCAGGGGGCCGTGCCGTCTGGCGACAATGCCGTCAGTCCCCTCCTGGCTCGCCTCCCTGGACCCGTCCATGCTGTGCCATGGCAGGGACACGGTTGGTTGTGGAGGGGGCAGGACTGAGCAGCAGGTCCGAGTGGCCGGGCCTGAGCCGCGCCTGCCCTGGCTCCCCTCTGCTGTGGGACTCGCCAGGCCGTGCACATCAGCCGCCCAAGTGGTTTGCACCCACCTGTGTGCCTTCTAGAAAAGGCTGGTGCGGCATCCCCTGGGGACAGCCAGCCCCATGCTCCCTCCTCTCCTGTGCTGACGGCGTGGCTGGTGCCCAGCTGTGCCAGGTGCTGCAGAGACCCATTGTCCCGTCCCACACCGGGCAGGTTTTCTGATATTTGAGAAGTGCTACCATCCCCTCCTCTCCAGCCCCCAGGAGTGACAGCGATGACTTCCTGAGAAGACACAAAGGAAGAATGTTCTTGAGGGGTACTTGAAAGCAATAGTTGCTCACAGGTGGGGATGCTGTCCCCGAGGGATGACGGGAGAGGTTCTGGGGGCCTTGCGGTTGACTGCGTGTCCGGCCCCTTGGGCTGGCTCAGGCCATGCTCTTGTGCATGTGCCGTTGGGTGGGGCTCAAGGCCTCTGTCACCCTAACTTCTTTGAGGATTGCTGCCCAGACCCCACCTGAGCCCTTCTCGGGGGCCCCCTGTAGAGCATGCCGGGGGATGGCGGCCAGGGTGGCAAGGCAGCTCCCTGGCTTTGCTAGGAGATGAGATGGACATGTCCCCAAGAGCTCGGTGCCCGCACGGCACATCCAGTGCTCTGCCCCCCCCCCCCCCCGGGGCTGGTGGGTTCGCCCCCGTGGGGGGTGAGGCCACTGGGAGGCCGACTTCACGGGGAGGACAAGGCAGGCGGGAACAGGCACCCCGCCAGAGGCCCCCGTGCTCCGCGGCCACACGTTTCCTGCGCTGGGAGGGATGCTTCGGCCCTGCAGGGACGGTGGCCACACCGCATCCCTGCCATCCACGCCGAGGGCTGGGAGGGGTGACCAGTGAGAGCGGGGCACGGTGGCAGCCCTGTGGCCCCGCAGGCACTGCCCGGTCCCCTGCTCCGGTGCGGCCTGCGTGTGGGCGGGGAGGCCCATCTGGGCATCGAGGCCGCAGCCAAGGGGCAGAGCCCTGCTTGCTGCGCTCCCCACGCTGCCTCCTGCAGCCTGACAGGTGGCGTCCACCTCCTGGGGTCATCGTGAGCCTTGGGTCGCAGCCGCCTGGCTCTGTCGCAGGACTTTTCACCTCGATACTCAGGTTCTTGTCTTGCCGCTTCGAAGAACGACGGGGCGGACCCGGAATGGGCAGCAGGCAGGAAGGGGGGTGGGAAAGCTCCTTCGCAGAGGGCGGACATCGGAAGGTGAAGCCGGCAACGAAAGGCCAGGGTCCTTATCTGGTGAGGTCCCAGGTCTCACACCGGGCGGCCCGCCCTGCCCGGCTCGTTGCTTGTGCTCCCGTGGGGCATAGGTTTTATGGTCCGCTTAGTTTTAGGCAGGTTTTGTCAGATTCCTGACGGGAGCCGAGGGGAGTAGGAGGTGTCTGTCACAGTTTTACGAGGAACCGTAGGCTGAGGGCCTTGGCTGTGGTCGGAAGCTCCTGCATTGTCCCAAAGTCTGTTTCCCGCCCAGGGGCCTCAGGTCCTGGCCTCTCCCTCTCCTATCAGAGCTCCATACCACGTGTTTCGAAAGCAGCTTGGGACCCGTGTGTGAGCAGTCAGTGTGTGCTGACACGCGTGTAAGAGTGCAAGTGCAGGAGTACGTGTGGGACTCGCGTTGCACGGCCCGCTCGGGAACCAGGCAGGCCTCAGCCTGTTGCGGACGGAGGACACGGAGTGGCCAGGTCTCCTCGGTGGATGGTGGTCCCCCCACCCTGCCCGAGGTCACCCACAGCAGCCCCGGCCCGGGGCGGCCCCTGCCTCGTGGGACGCGCTCCCCTCCCTCCCGGGGACGGCGGTCCATGCGTCTGAGGGTCTGGCGGGGAAAAGACCACTGCGGTGCTCTCTAGCGGGTCACCCACATGTGGGAACGCGAGCCAGCTCCGTGGGTGTGCGGTGGCCTTGGGGCTGGGGGTTTCCAGGGGCTCCCCCTCCCCAGTGAAACACGCCCTCTCGGCGGCAGGGGCCTTGGTAGTCCCCGGCTGTGAGTGGTGACCTTGGAGCTGGGAGCCAGGCGGGCGAGATGGGGAGGAGGCAACCGTCAGCAAGCAGCTGGGGAGAACGGAGGACCCACCCCGCCCCACCCCGCCCCGCTGCTGGCGTCAGGATGCCTGCCCAGGGTGGCGTTGCAGGGAGAGCCTGCCTGTGTCAGCGCCTGGAGCCCCACGGGCGGGCAGGCACCCACCTCGGCCAGGCCGGGCACACCCCCGTCTGGGCATGTGCCAGCTCGCTCACCGCCCCCACTCGGGCTGTCAGGATGAGGTCTGCAGGCCGGGAGGCCCGAGGAGCGGCTGATCGTCTCCACGCTGGAGCCCAAGGTGTGGGCCAGGCTGGCCCCTCCAGAGGCCTGTCTCCCAGGGGCGTGGACGCCGTCCCCTCCCCAGGTCCTCATGCGGTCGTCCCTCTGCTGTGTCTGTGTCCTTGTCTCCTCTTCTCATGGGGACACTGGTCATGTTGGATCAGGGCCACCCTAGTACCTCTCTCTACCTTAATCACCTCTCCGAAGGCTCCGTCTCCACACACAGCCACAGCCTGAGGTGCAGGGGACTGGAGCTCCAGCATAGGAATTTGGGGGACACGACTAAGTGCACGTCACTGACATGTCCCGGGAGCCCGGGTTCCCAGCTGGGGAGACTGAGGCCCAGGGAGAGGTACGTGCAGAGGCTGGTAGTCCGGCAGAGGACAGAGCGTGGGCGCAGTCTCAGCACAGCCTGAAGGACAGAGGGGCCCCAGAAGGGGCCGGCCTACCCCCGGCCACAGGTCCCTCCTGGCTTGCTGGCGCCCCCTGGCAGCGTGTTCTCTGAGGCCAGGGACTCTGCAGCCCCGAGTCGGCCAAGAATGGGCAGCCTGAGTGTCACATGACCGCAGCCTCCTGGCCCCAGGCGAAGTTGGCTGTCAGCATGCTGGTCCTCAGCTTCTGGCACCTTCTCTCCATGCTCCAGGTTCATCCAGACAGGACCGGGCATGGGCTGCTGCTGGCAGCAGAGTTTCCAGAGAAACCTTCCCCGCAGTCACGTGTGTGGTTTCGAGCGTGTTGGACTTGGCACTGGCCGTGCTGTGCTCGGTTGCTTTATCTCCATCGCTGACACGATTCCCTGCGCGAGCTGAGGCCGAAGCACCGAACTGACCTGTCTGTTCGACTCGGTTCTCTCCGCTGCCCTGGGTGCTGGCTCCGGCCGCGCCTGGGGCTGGGCTGTCGGGCTGTGCACTCGCTCCCAGAGCCGAGATGATGGCCACGTGCCTGTGAGGATCAGGGGGGGCGGCGCCCCACCAGGCAGCTCCCACCTCTCCGGCCAGTCCAGGGTCTGCGGCCTCGAGGGCCCCTCGCCTGGTCAGCCCTGCCCCGACCCCAGCCCTCACTCCTGGGCTTCGGTGCACGTGGGCCCCGACTCCTGGGTGTCCCTGCCCGCTGGGGCCACTGAGGGAGCCCTGGCCATTTGTTTGATTTGTTTATTTTGGGGTGTCCCTCCAGCCCCCTCCTGCTTTGTGAGATGCCCCAAAGAGGAATCCTCTCCTGGCCCTGGCTGTCGCCGGGCAGCAGGGCCCCTCGAAGCTTGTGGTCCATGCTGAAGCTGGCGGCAAAGCTGGGGACCCTCCTCCTTGTGGCGGCCTGGCCAGGAACCACCTCTCCCCCGGAGCGAGAGGCCACCACATTTGCCATGCTGCCCTTCTGCTCTCCAGGCTGGCAGAGAAAATGGAGGGGGCGTCTTTACAGACCCTGCGCAGGGGTGTCTCGAGCGCTCCTCACGGCTCCTCACAGACTTCTTGGGAAGAAGGCCCAGTAGTCTCTGCACTCCCCGCCGGTTCTGGGAACATGGGAAATGGGGCCACTCTCTCTGCTTCCTGAGGAAGCGTCTCCAGGAAACACGCCAGGCCCCAGGGAGCCCTGACCTGATACCGGAAGTGGCCCCAGGGAGCCCTGATCAGATACCGGAAGTGGCCCCAGGGGAGTCCGGCTGTGCCCTTGCAGAGCAGGGAGCAGGCCGTGAGGCCTGACCGTGGTCCTGGGGCCACGAGGGGGCAGCTTCCGTCGGCGCTCCAGGCCCAGAGGAGCCCCTGGAGCCCAGGGCCAGGCTTCCGGCACCTGGCGGAGGGAGGGGGCTCCGGCCACGGCTTGGGGCCATGCCAGAGCTGTGGGCAGTGCACCTCCGGCCAGGGCTGTCCCCCGGAGAGCTGCCCAGGCCTTTCAGAGAATGCGGGCCCCCCTCTGTTTGCTGGTTCAAAAGGAAGGGTCATGTTCAGGCTCTGGCCCTGCGGCCCCCGGCAGATAGATCAACCCTCTCTCAGGAAGAGGTGGGGTCAGAACGGGATTCTTGGCCTGGCCTCTCCCCGGGCCAGGACCCTTGTCCCGGGAGCGCCAGCAGGCCCTCGGGCATCTGTGAGATGAGGCCAGGCGGCATTTGAGGGGGCTCTTGGGGCCCCAGGGGAGCAAGGGGCGGGGGCGCCGAGGCTCCCTTCCCAGGGTGGTGCTGTGTCCGGGCACTGACGGCCCTGAGCATGCACCCAGTGGGGCTGGCTGTCAGGGGAGGTGGCCCCAAGAATTTATCCTGAGATGGGCTCTTGCTGTGTGTGGCACCTGTTGTCCCCCAGCGGATGCTGTCATTTGACTGCTGGGGGACCCTGGGGAGGGGAGGTCAGGGGGTGTCTGCGCTGGGGTTTCCACCCGCCTCAGGCCTACACTGGAGAGAGCCAGGCCCGGATGAAGGCAGGAGCCTGGGGACACAGTGCAGGCTATACAGGAAGGGGGGCAGGGTGAGGGGAGCCCCAGGAGCACAGTGGCTCTGATGCTCTGGAGCACCCCTGCCCCTGCCCTTGGTAGGAGTGGCAGCGCCTCAGGTCACTGGACCGTGACCTGGGGCCTCTGCCCCTCTACTGGGCAGCACGGAACCCCACTTGCTAGAGGAGCCTCCACTGCCTTGGCTGTTCTCCCTCCCCACCCCCTCCCTGGTCCTTTCACAGCTCAGCCCCGGCAAGCGCCGGGGCAGGGCGGGCACAGCCAAAGGCACTGGGACCTAAGACACTGATGCTGGGTGAAAACGGGATGGCACCATCTAGAGGATCGCCGGAGCACAGCAAGTGCAAAGGCCCGGTGGCAGGAGAGAGCCCGGTGCATCGGGACAGCCCCAAGAGGCCAGCAGGGCCGGGGGAGCTCGGGGCCAAGTACAGCATGCAGATCTCACTGGGATGAAGACCAGAGCTCACCACTGACCTCACCTGTCAGCGAGCAGGTGGTCGGTGATGGGGAAGGGCATGGCTTTCCCCAGGCCCATGATAGGCAGTTGTGACCAGGAATGTGATCAGTGGCAGGCTAAGGTGGCTGTCCTCCAACTGGGAGACTGGTCCTGTGACTGGCAGACCCACCTTCCTGGCCCCGAGGCTCCCCGGAACGGAGGGCGTGGGTGGTGCCACCTGCTCCAGGGGGGGAGGGAGTTATAGATGGACCGGGGCAGCTGCCGCCACAGAGCCAGTGGGACCGCTCCCGGGGCAGCCCTGGTCGGCGCCCCCACGGCCCCGGCTCTCCCCCTGGGGACAAGAAGCCAGGCCAGGCTCGGCCTTTTAAGGGCATTTCTGGGCCAGCACCTCCATTACCAGCCTTTGTAGCGGCTGAAATGTGATCTTGCCGGAGCCCGGCTCTCGGTACGGTAGGAAGCTCTTCCTGGCCGGGCAGTCGGCCAGCACTGCCTGTCCGGGCCGGCGCCCCACGTGCCACCTCCACTGCAGGGGGAGAGGGGGAGGTGCACAGACCCCCCCCCCCCCCGCCGCGGCTGCTCGGCTGGCTTAGGGGGGCGGCCTGCAGAGAAGCCTGAGCTTCTGGCTGGGTGGGGGCGTCTCTCCGGAGCCCTGCTGGGTGTGGGGGGGAGCCAGGCACCCCATGTGCAGCCCTTGGCCCCTTCCCTTGCCTGCATCTGGGCTACTTTCAAAACCAGCGGCGCTCACCCCTGCAGAAGGCAGGAGGGAGAGTGTGGGGATCCCCAAGCTGGGACCACCCAGGGTCCCCTGGCAGGTTTGTGTGAGTGGGGGCTGGACAGGAAGAGGTGAGGGGAGGTTTCAGGGAGCCTGGGAATGCAGCCCCTCCACGTTCTGAGGTTCCCCTGGGGGTCCCTCAGCCAGGCCCCACCAGGGTCAGGGCAGAAGGGGCCACGCCTGGCCTCTGGCACGCTGGGTCACCAGGGGTCGCCGGGCAGGCAGCTGTGTCCCGGGAGGTGTCCCTCGGACACCTGGTGCACCTGGCAGTGCTGGCCGCGCAGGCTCCCATATCCCCCGGCTCAGCCCCTGTGCACCGCGGCCCCCGCACCACGGGTTACAGTGTCCTCACCGGTCTGCACAGTGGCTGGTCCCTGAAGGCGGGCCTGGCCTCTATTCTCTGGGCCCCAGTCTGGGAGGCTCGTGGCCACGCCCATGCCCGCCCTGGGGTCTGCCTCGTCCAGACCGCAGGCTGGTGAAGAGCCAACAGCCCAGGAGTCTGCACCCTGCAGTTCAGAGCCAGGAGAGCAGAGGCCAGAGACAGCGACCCTCCCAAAGACCTCCTCGAGCCACAGCAGGCCTGCGCTTCGGTGTCCACACGGCCTGCACGGGGTGGGGGGGTGGTGTCCACATGGCCCGCAGGGGGTGGGGGGGGGCAGTAGGGGAGCGGTGTCCACACGGCCTGCATGGGGTGGGGAGGCGGTGTCCACGCAGCCCGCACAGGGTGGGGGGGTGGTGTCCACACGGCCTGCAGGGGTTGGGGGGGCGGTGTTCACCGGCTGCGTCTCAGGGGCACGGGAGCCAGCAGCACCTGGAGGTGTGGCCGCAGGACGCCCAGCTCGGGGGGCTGCTGGCCCGAGCACAGCGGATGAGTCCCACCGCTGGACCCTGGCTAGCGCCACTGTGCATGTCCATTTAATGATGTATTTGTTCTGCTCTGTTTTGTTTTATTGGTGCGAGTACAAGGGTTTCGGCCTGATGAAGGGCACCTGTGAAGAACGCACAGCTGACCGCCCCCTGATGGCGCAGTGCGCCTTTCCGCCCCGGAGTTCGCTAGAGCTGTCGTGATCGAGGGTCACAGACCCGGGGGCTTAAACGGCAGAGATTTATTCTCTTGCGGCCTGGACGCTGGAGCTTCAAAATCCAGGTGTCTGCAGGGCTTGGTTTCTTCTGCGACTGTGAAGGAGAACCTGCCCAGGGCTCCCCTCCAGCGCCTGGTGTTTGCGGGCAACCTCCAGTGCCCCCCGGCCGGTGGGTGCGTCGCCAGGAGCCCTGCCTTCACCTGCACTCGGCCTTCTCCCTGTGTGCGCGTCTGTGTCCACATCCCCCTTTACAAGGACACGGTCGTGACGGACATAGGGCCTCTTCCTCCAGGATGGCCTCGTCCTAACGGATTACACCTGTAATGCCCCAAGTCCCAGATAAGGCCCCATTCTGAGTTCCTGTGGGTTAGGACAGCAACGTGATGGGAAGTTTCAGGGGGATGCAGTTCAGCCCATAAGACCAGGATAGGCAAGCACGTCTGTTCTCAGCCCTGTGATTCAGCAGCTTTCTGGACAGCCTGCCCGTGCAGTAGGCAGGGGAAAGGAAAACACACAGCATCCAGGTTAGAAAGGAAGTAGTAAGCTGTCCTGCACAGATGACAGGATTAACTGTAGGAAATCTTATGAACATGTACAGGAAACTTCTAGAACTAGTAAATGTAGCAAGGTTAAGACAAGGTGACTGTGCAGAAACAGCATTCTGGTTACAAGCAACAAACAGAATCCAAAATTTAAGGGGAAAAAACCACCAGAAATATGAAAGATTTAGGGATCGATCTTACCAGAAACACGCTAATTCTGTTACTTATAAAATATTGCTGCAGGACGAATTGTGGAAGGGAATTCAGATGAATTAAAGAAATGGAGAGAAATGTCCATGGGTTGGGAGGTGTAGTTTGGTTAAAATGTCACTTCTCCCCAGACGGATCTGTTTTTTCAGAGCAAAATCCCAACCCAAATCCCACCAGACTCTTCTGTGGAAGCCGACAAGCTGATTGTCAAGTTCATGTGCAAGTGTAAATGGGATAAGGAAGAATGAATTTGGAAAACACGTGTTACCTGAATTCAAGACTTACATCAAACTGTCACAATCAAGACAGTGTGGTGTTGATGTTAGCAAAGATACTCGAACACTTGAATGGGAGAGAATAGTCCAGAAATACACGGACAGTTCTCAGCAAAGGCACAGAGGCCATTCAGTGGGGAAAGGAGGGCCTTTTTGTTTTTTTAACATGCTGGGTGTCCCTAGGCACCCAGATAGAACTTTGACCCTCACCCGTCACCATATCCTACACATTAACTTAATGTCGTAGACCGAGAGACCTAACCTAAAACTAAAATTTCTAGATGAGAATGGAGGAGAAAATATTTGTAACCTTGAGTTAGGAGAAGATTTCTTAGCTATGACACCAAAAGCGTGAGCCATATAAGAAAATGGGTAGATTGGACTGGACCAAAATGAAGGACTTTTGCTTTTCCAAAGGCACTAGAAAGAAGTGAAGGCCAGCCCTAGCGTGGGAGAGAAGGCTTCGCAAAGCACATGCCTGATGGAGGACGTGCATCCAGAATATATAAGGACCTCCCGAAGCCCACGACGGGGAAGCAGACCGCCCAGTTTAAAACAAAACAAACAAAACATGTGAACGGACACTTCACCAAAGACACACCGATGGAAAATAAGCAAATAAGTTCACGTGATGAGTCATCAGGGAAACACAAATCAAGACCCGGCGAGATACCACCGTGCACTGATTAGAACCTCTGGAATTTTTAAAGACTGGTCATGCCAAGGGTTGACAAGGTTGGGAATGAACTGGAATCCCCCTTCCTTGCTGCTGAGAGAACGAGCTGATGCCCACTTTAGGAAGACAGTCTGGAAGGTTCTTTAAGATTTAAACATGTGCCAAGCACAGGATCTGACCGTTGTGCTCCTGGAGAAATGAAAGCAGGGTCCGCACAGAGCCTCGTCCACAGTGTGACAGCAGCTTCATGGTGACAGCCCCACACTGGGAACAAGCCAGAAGTGCGCCAGCAGGTGGAGGGTCCCCTGTGGGCGCCCATGCCACGGGGAGGCGCCGTGGTCCAGGACGTGCAGAGGCTGGAATGGAGCCCAACATCGTTAGTGAAAAGAAGGCAGGCGAAACGGAGCACACGCTGTGTGATGCCCTTTGTACGTTCTGCAAGCGCAGACTCATCGGTGGGGACAGGAAGTCGTGGTTCCCGGGAGACCTCTGGGGTCGGGGTGGAGAGGCAGGCGGGAGGGAGGGATCCCAGGGCTCGGGAAGCCTTGGGGTGCTGGAGGTAAAAGCCCCTAACAAGAGACTCTCCTAATACTCAGAGTTTTCTCTCTATATAATTTCCAGAAACTTCTACCCATTTGCCATATTGCTGTTTCAAGGAGGTGGAAATCCTGAGGGAAGCACTTGGCGGAGCACTGCCCTCCCTGGCCTCCTGTTCGCCTGGTGAAGCTCAGAGTCTTGTGACTACGAACTGGGTTCAAAGCCTTGGAGGTTTATGTCAAAGCCAGTCCCGGACCAAGCCCCCTCCCCCGCCCCCCCGCACCTCCTCTTGCTCTTGCTTAAAAAAGGCTGCAGTCTGGCAGGGGTGGAGTGGGGTGGGGACACGTCCCATTCCCGAGCTCTGCGCCCACCTGGCACCTCGGAGCCACGGTCTCTGCAGCTGGAAAAGGAAGAGTGACATGTGCTTCGTCCCTGGAAAGCTCTTGGGAAATGGCCTTCCACTTCAGTTTGGGTTTCCCAGAGCAGGCTCTGGGGTGGGGGTGGGGACGGGGCGATGGCAACTGCTGGAAACGGCGGGGACAGCGGGCAGGATTGAACACTGAAGCCGGAACTCCCCTGGGAGCCGGTACCGCTGCAGCCTGGCTGCCACTGTCAGGACGGATCCCCAAGGGTTCCCAGGTGGCTGCCTGTCTCAGCGCCGCATTCCTGCTTGGCACCACGGGGCCCTGCCCTTGCCTGTCAGCCTGCCAGGGGCTGCCCAGCCCTCTGCGTGAGCCCCCAGAACATGGGGGCCACTGGCAGTGAGGAGGAGCCACCCTCTAACAGCAGCAGGCTCCCGGGTCCGAAGCCTGACTATGTCGCCCCAGTCACCATGGTTTCCTTCAAAGCTCTTCCGGAAATCTGACCTTACGGATTTACTTGGGATTGAGTACTTGTTAGATTGAATCCTGTCCCCCCCAAAGAGGTTCCAGTCTTAACCCCCAGTGCGCGTGGAAGCCACCTTGTTTGGAAAGAGGGTCTTTGCAGATGATCACGTTACAGTGAGGTCATCGGATGGGTCCTGATCAAGCACTGGTGTCCTCATAAAGAGGGGAGATTTGGACACAGGCACACAGGCGGACTGGGCGATACTTCTTCAAGCCAAGGAGCGCCAGAGGCGTCCGCCAACGCAGCCCTCAGGAGGGACCAGCCCTGCCCACACCTTGATCTCGGACTTCCGGCTTCCAGAACCTCGAGAATAAATCTCTGCTGTTTAATGCGCCCAGTTTGGGGTACTTTGGTCCGGCAGCCCCAGGACTCTGACACGTGACTTCACACTTGCTTCCCTGTGGGCTGGGAGTTCCACACAGACGGCAGCCACATCTGTCCTGTCACCGAGGACCCTGGCCGTGACCCGCTGTGACTGTTTGTAGATGGAGCCTACGCAGGACCTCTCCATGGTCACCTGTGGATCACAGGTCTCTTGGTAACCCCTCCTGTCCCCCATAGGTTCCCTGAAAATGGGGCTGCTGCCTGTTTGGGGTGCGGGGAGGAGGGGCGCCAGGGCTCTGTGTCTGAGCACAGCCCTCTGTTGAGACTGACCTCCACCCTGAGTGTTCTCCACTCTTCGGAGCTGCAGGGGGGGTGTCCCAGCAGGCTGCACGCCTGTGCCACAGCCAGCAGTCAGCAGGGACCCCCACCCGCTCCCACCCTGTGTGTGGGTGTGAGGAGGTGATGGGGTTACTTCTCTGGGCCCCTCCCTCCAGCAGGTGCTGTTGGATTCCCTCCAAGCCTTTCCCAAAGCGGTGGTGGTTTGCCACTCTGGAGGCTCCTCGTTGTCCCCGTGGGGGCACCCCGCTCCTGGGCAGGAAGACCCACGCGGGTGGGGTGGGGTGCGAGGGTGAGAGGCCCCCGAAGGTCACTGGGCGCGAGGGGGCTCGCAACCACCCAGGCAGGTGTCTGCCAAAGGGGGAAGAGCAGCAGCCCTGGCCTTCCTCGCCCACATTCCCGCCGCTGCCTCCACTCCCTGCCCATGGCCATGGCCAAGAGGGGGACGGCCTGTTTGCAAAGACTCGGGTTCACCACGTCCAACTGCCTCTGCTGCAGGAAATTTGCCATTGATCTGAACACCACACCAGTGGAGACACGGCCACCCACTCTCTGAGGCTGAGGTGCTGGTCATGGAGCAACGGCCCGGGGGCGGAGGTGGCCAGCCCTGGAGTGTAAGGGGCCTGTCCCCTGCTGGGGGCTGCCACAGCGGGGCCGCTCCCCCTCGCTGCTTGGCCCATGAGGTCGGGGTGAGGCGTTGTGGCTCTGGTCTCATTGGCTCCTGGTCGTTAGCCTTAGTCCGAGGTTTAGCCTGACTGTGAGAAACTGGCCATTTGGGGCAGCGTCTGGCTATGAGATGCTGGGGAAGCTCTGCATGTAGCAGACGGTGCTCTGAGGGGTGTTAAGAGCATGCAGAACAGTCTGGAAGCTTCGGCTGATGAGACATCGAAGACAGACAGTCTGCCATCTGCTGAGGGCCAGTTCGAGGGGGTGCAGACCCAGCTCAGTCTAGGTCAGGCAGCAGAGACGCCCGGTGGGTGGGGGGAGGCCCTGGGCGAGGGCCCAGCTGCGGGTCTCTGCCAGTCAGCATCCAGAGTGTCTGTGCCCCTCGGATGTGTCGGGTACGACCTGGCGTCTTCTACGGACCCCCCGGGGTCAGGGGTGGCCGTCTGGTTGTGTCCATCTGAAAGCAAAGACCTTCCCACACTCGGGCTGAGAGACACATAGGAGCCGGACGGGGTGCCGACCCCCCGGGCGGCTCCGGGTCCCTTTGAAGGTCCAAACAAGTCGGGGCCTCTGGCCTGGCTGTCAGGGCTTTGGAACCAGAAGGAAAGCCACACCCTCAGGCCAAGGTTTTCCTGCTCTTTGAAAGGATCTTGGTTCCAGGGTCCCACCCTCCGAAGCTTCCGGAATCGGCCCTCCCCCTCCTACCCCAGAAGTACCCAAGGGGGAGGTAGGGAAGCTAAGCAAGAAGGGTCAGTGGCTCATTGGCCTCCGGGAAGCTCTGATGACCTAGCACCGTGCGCCGCCCGCACCAGCCGTCCCCCCCCCTCCCCCCGGCTCCAGAACAGGGAATGGAGTCCCCAGGCGTCTGTGCACAGGGGGCCCGGCCACTGGGGCCCCCTTGGGACTCCCTCCAGTGCTGGGTTTGGGCTCCAGGGGATGGACCGGCCCAACACCTGGTAGAGAGAGGCTAGTGCTTATAACCTGCCCACAGGTGGGGCACAGCCCTGCCAATGGGGACACGGAGTGTTCTGCCCTGGCCAGGGGTCGGAGCCCTTCTGCGTGCACACAGGCGGACAGTGCCCTGCGGGACACTCTCGTGACTGCCCCGGCTGGACCCTGCGGGTCTCACTTTCCTCCTGGCACAGCAGCCATGGGAGCAGAGCTGCGGGGACCCCATGCTGGGGCTGGGGCAGCCCCGTGTCTCCTGCTGGTGGCCTCAGGCTCACTGGGTGGGCACCCTCCCTCCCACCTTCCTTCCAGGGCCCCTGGTCAGCTGCCCGCTATTCCCACATTTGTGGACTCTCATGTTGGATGCGCGGGGGACCGTGTTCCGGCAGCTTCCACACACATTGGTTCATGCGAGCCGGCTGCTCTCGGGGTGCAGAGCCCGCGTCTGCAGGTGACGCCAGGGTGGGCCTGGAGGCCACTTTGTGCCCCGGCCCCGTAGTGCTCGGTGGCCCTCCTGTACCCGCAGCTGGGGTCGCCCAGCCCCTCCCACCTCTGGGGGCTGCACCCCTGTTCTCGAGGCCCCCTCTCGTCAGCGGCTTCCTGGCTCTGAGCCCACCGGGGACCGCGGGCCTGGGTGGGGCCGTCTGAGGCCTGGCTGCCTCCTCGTCCAAGCTGTGTCCTTGGCCGAGCACCAAGCGACAGTGTCACAGAGAGGTGGAGGTGGGGTGCTTGGCAGTTCCCAAGGTCACGGGCCATCCGGGGGACCTCCTGTGTCCCACGCACCTCCAGACAGAGGCTGGCCCCTCTGCCGGGATGGACGCTGGGGGCCATGGCCCACGCCGCCCCGCCTGCCCTCACCGAATCCCGATACCTACCACAGGGGCAGAACAGTGTCCCCACTTTGCTTCATCTTCTCATGACTTCTCTGTGCTCGTACTTACACCCAACATTCGTGTGCTCCCCCTTCCAAAGTGCTTACCAGCACACGGAACCAGTCCTGCCCTCCCCGCCCCCCGCGACCCGCCTCGGCCCTGTGGCCTCCCTCCGGCTGCAGCTGCAGGTCATGGAGGCCATTACCTCCGTGGGCAGGACGGGCCCAGCCTGGCTCTCTGCGTGCCCTTGGACGAAGCCATGTGGCTCTGTGAGTGGAGTGTGCGCCGGGTGCCATGGGGCTGGGCGAGGTGCCCGGGACAGGGACCCTGGAGCAGTCTGAGGGCTCCCAGCCCCCCACCCTGTGCAGAACGCATGCGTCCCGCGGCCCCTCGGGCCTGGGCTCACACCGCTCCCCCCACCCAGGCCCAGGCCTGCCCCGCTGTCCTGCATCCGCCTTCCTCCCCCGCCCCCCCCCCCCCCCCCCCCCCCCCCCCCCCCCCCCCCCCCCCCCCCCACCCCGCTCGGGCCTCGTGCTCCGGTTTGTGCGTGGGCCTGTGGGAAGGTCGGGCCGCGGGCCTGCGTGAGGGAGACCCCGGGGGTGGGTGAAGGAGGCGGGAACTTCCTGTGGCAGCGGGGAGACCCGCTGCCTTTGACCCTGCCCCCAACCATCACCGCACACGCGGTTATGGGGGGCTGTGGGCAGTGTAGCCACTGCTGGTGAAACCAGGGGGTGACGGTCCTAGTCAGGGAGGTGAGTGGGCCTGAAGCGGGAAGACACGTGGGGCAGGGTGAGTATGTGTGCGTGTGTGTTGTGTGTGTGTGTCGTGTGTGCGTGTGTGTCGTGTGTGCGTGTGTCGTGTGTGCGTGTGTGTCGTGTGTGCGTGTGTGTCGTGTGTGCGTGTGTCGTGTGTGTGCGTGTGTCGTGTGTGTGCGTGTGTGTCGTGTGTGCCTGTGTGTCGTGTGCATGGTGTGGATGTGCTGGATGTGTTAGTGTGAACCCTGCAGGGCTGGGAAGGGGAGAGACCTCAGCTCCGCGGATGGCACGGTGGGGGGACAGCAGGGTCAGAGTTCAGTTAGGAGGTGGGACCAGCTGTCCGGGGGGCGGGGGGGTGCCCTGTGACTGTGCTGGCCGGTGGCATCTGTCCACCCCTCCCACCACGCCGGTCTCGCCTCGTCCCCGCGGAGCCTGGCTATGCCCGAGATGTCCTTGGGGCTCTGCGAGCATGGTGACCGCAGGGGGAGCATGTGGCCCCCAAGAGAAGCACGTGGCATTTAGACGGCCGCCCCCTCTGGACTGGTGGCTGGCCCTCCCGGGCTCTCTGCGGGCAGCTGGCCATTCGTCCTGAGCCCTCTCTGTGTCCTGTCCAGCCCGGTCCCCCTGCTGGGTTGCACACCCCGGCGCTTTGTGCTCTCTGTGAGCTGCGTGTGCGTCGGACTCTCCTTCACGGTCACCCCACAGCCGCACCGACGGTCAAGTTCCTGACCGCGGCCCGGAGTAACTCCCCTACGTTAAAGCAGTGCCCCGGTGACAGAAAGGTGACCTCCAGTGCCGGCTCAGATTCCCGTCTGTGAGTCTGACCACGGGTCAAGGGGGCATCAGCCGCTCCCGGGAGGACCCTGCCAGCCCCGCCAGGGAGCATGGAGGAGCTGGGACCAGGGCCCCGGCCGGCTCCCTTCTGGCCCACACAAGCACACAGCACACATGGGAACACGCAGGCAAACGTGACACATGTGTGTGCACGTGGCACATGTGGACACGTGCAGGCACACATGACACAGGCACAGGTGGGCACTCAGCACATGGGCACAGGCATGTTCAGACAGGCATACGTGGTCACAGGAGGGCACACAGGCAGCACACGTGGGCACCCCCAGGCATACGGGGACGCACAGGCTGCAGCTGTGACGTCCTGCACGCACTGTGACGCCCATGGTTCTCCCCAGACCTTTGGGCCCCCTTTAATTTGGTACAACACCATAACACAGAGTTTGCCGCCATAACCGTTCCATGTATCCGTGTCCGTGGCATTGAGGCCTCTCACTGGTGTGCACCATCCCCACCATCCATGTCCAGAACTTTCCATCCTCCCAGATGGAAGCTCTGTCTGCATAAAAGCGGACTCCCGCCTCCTCCCAGCGCCCCCACCCTACCTCCTGCCTCTGGCTGTGACTGCTCCCGGGGCCTCAGGTTAGTGCCGTCACGTGGCCTGTGCCCTTCCGTGACAGAAGCTGTTGCGTCCCTTGGCATGACGTCCTCGGGCTCATCCCTGCCGTCACAGGTGTTAGAAGGCCCTGGACGTCTGCCTTCCTCCAAAATTCCGTGTTAAATTCCTAACCCCCAATGTGATGTTCCTGGGGCTGAGGCGTTTGGGAGGTGGGTAGCCCCTGGGGGGGAGCAGCATGAGGGGGGGGGGTGCCCTTATCAGGAGCCCGCCCCTCCCCCACTCGAGGACCCAGACACGGAATGTGCCAGTGCCCGGCTCATGGACCCTCAGTGCCCAGCTCTGTGAGACATGCATGTCTGTTGTTTATAAGTCACCTGGCCCGCGGCACTGTTGTCACAGCAGCCCGGACGGACAGAGGTGTACGCATACACACATTTTGTGTGTGCATTCGGTCACAGAAGCCTCCAGAATAACATCAGACTGGGTATCTGGGCTCCGCGGCCGGCCAAGTGGACACGCAGCCAGCCCTGGGTGGATTTCCATGTACAAGCGTTCTCCGTGACCACGTTTTTTCCTGGGGGTTTTGGTGATTTTGTGCTGCTGTTGTAAACAGAATTCTTTTCTTACGTTCCTTTCCGGACGGTGTACAGAAGCGTGATGGACTTCTGTGTGCTGATTCTGTATCCACGACCAATTCGTCGAATCCGCTTATTAGTTCTGACAGTGGTGGTTCTCTGTGTGCGTGTGCGTGTGCAGTCTCCAGGGTTTTCTACACGTGCGATCGTGTCCCCTGTGTGCAGAGGTCACTGGCCTTCTCCTTCCGGGTTTGAGCCTCACGCCTCGCTGCCTTGGCTCGCCGCTCCGGCAAGGACGCCCAGCACTCTGTCGAGCAGGAGTGGCGAAATCGGGCACCTGTTTTGTGTTCGTATCCCGGCGTCGCCATTGAGAACGGTGTTTGACGTGGGCCTCACAGCCCTGGGGCTCCACCTGGAAGGATGACGCGACCCATGGGGACCTGGGAGCAGTCGGAGCAGCTGACCCGCCCCCCCCAGAGCCTCACTGCACAGCCAGCGCCTCCAACAGACACCCGAGGCTCCATCCACCTCGCTGACGACTCAGGTTGGGTCAGGGGCTCATGGATAAACCTGTGACGTTCTCCTCACGTGGGAAATTCTGAGGGATCCAGAGCTCCGAGCAAAACAGGGCGAAGACCAGATACAGACCTCTTCCTGTAAGTCGCACGACCCGGGGGCCTCCCTGGCATTTTTCCGTAGGACACAGAAAGGCGGCCACAGTCCCGGCAGTCAGGATCACGTCTGAAGAGACGAGGAAGGTGGGGGGCTCTGTGGTGAGCAGCTGGCTGTCCGGGGGTCCCCCGCCTGCATTCCAGTCCCCCCGGATGAAGTCACTGGATAGAGAGCCGCACCCCTGCACCCCGGGAGGGGGGAGGATGGGGGAGGTGGCTGCTGCCTCCTTGCTGGTCTTCCTCCTGGAAACGGAGAGCAGGGCTGTGGCCCCAGGGTGGACGGAAGACCCCAGGCCCAGCGGCCTGACCCGGAAGTGATTCCGAGCGTCCCCGGTTAGCCCATCAGCCGCACAGCTGCACCGGGACACTGCCCCACCCTGCAGATGGTGATGCATCCACAGCAGCAGGTGCCACCCACCTCCCCAGGACGGCCCCTCCCCTGGCAGGGACAGCAGCACCCCTGCTGGACCACAGCCAGGACACGCCTGCTGAGTGTGACCTGGCGGGGATGCCCGAGGGCCCCCAGCATCTGTCTGACACTCCCCCCACCCCCGCTCTGACCGCCCGGCCTCCTGTCTGAGTCACACACACTGACCGTGGGGGGCGCCCGGGGTGGTGGGGGCTGGGCAGGGGGTCAGGCGGGCTGTGACGCCCCAGGAGTCCCCCGGCCTCCGCTGGAGGGACGCCTGCGGCTCAGAGGGACCTGGGGCCCCCCCACGCTCACCAGGCACCACAGGGTCACGGCAGCTCCGGCTTCTCCACGTGGGGACAGCAGGGGCTCAGGTCCCCGTGAGGAGCACCAAGAGGAAGCAGTGACGGGTGGCTGCTGTCCTCATGAAAGCCACCTTGTTTTGCGGACTTTTCTCAAGCTGGTCCCCGTCACCTGCCAGTGCTGCCCCCACCCTGGCTGGCCTGTCAGGAGGCCTGTGGGTAGCAGTCATGGACGCAGCCGGCAGGACTGGACGGGCCTGAATAACCCCTCCCAGGGGACTCTGCCACCACCTGCCGCCTTCTTGTCCCTCGCCCTGCGGAGCTGCCCCGGGGCGTCCCCAGGCCTCTGTGACCCCTTCCTTCCTCGGTCCTTCACTCCTGGTCACCTAGACATCACTGCTGACGTTCGCCCCAGCTCCGCCGTCCTCAGGAGCCTGGGCACCTGCCCCCCCCCCCCGCTGGCCTCTCTGGGCGCCTGCCCCCCTCCTGTCCTCACCCGCTCTCCCAGTTCAGGGAAGAATGCCACGCTATCACCACCGTGCCGTCTGGAAACTTCTCTGTCCCCCTCCCTCTGCTGGACTCGCCTGGGAAATCTCACCCTTTAATTCCTCGTCTGACAGCAGCCCCGGGCTGGCCTCACTGGGCTGCCCACCCCGACCCCGGCCCTTCCCAGAGCCTGCCTGGCAGCTCCCCCTGGCCTGGCCGCAAGGGCTCGTCTGGTCGTGGGCTCTGGTCCTCAGTCTGGCTCCCTTCCTGCAGCCCGGTGGCCTGTCCACGTGGCTGCCTCACTGAGCCTCTGTTAGATCTTTGGGTCCCACCCTGCTTCCCCAGGGACGGCATGCACCCCCTGCCCCGCTGCAGCTCCTGATGTCCCCGTCCTGGGAGAGCTGTCCACACCACGCTCCCTGCTGCCCCTCTCTGTCTGCTTGTGCGCCTTGGACGGGAGGGGTCCCATCGTTCGAGGAAGAGCGTGGGGCCACATGCTTTTCTGTGGAAAAGGCTTTTCTGGAGAAAACACTCCTTTTCCGGAAGGCTTTTCCCAGATTCCCACCAGGCTCGTGTCCTCACTGCAGCCCCTCGAGGTGAGGTCCACCCCCCTCCCACGCGCCCTTGGCGGCTCATGGTCCTCATTCTGCCTCATTTCCCCTGCGCGGCCCGTGCCCCCTGCCGCCGCCCTGTGTGCTTATCATTCTGTTCATGAATTAGCTCTTCACCTTTGCAGGATGCTGGGGAGCCAACTCGTTCTTTAAGAACCGATAAGGGGACAGAATCAAGTATTTATCCTGCCCCGCGTGGCCGTCCGGGTCTGCAGGTGCGGAGCCGCGCCTGCGGTGCCAGTGGTCTGAGGGGCTGCGTAGGCCTGAACTCCAGCCTCCGCCGCTGAGAAAACTCCCTCCGACTTCCCGTTATTTCTGCACGAGGTTGGAGACATGAAGCGTCCGGACGGTTAAAGGATGTCGGGCAGCCGGGCTTCTCCATGCACTTCTGCGACCGGCTGTCTCCCCCCTAATCTTCCTGTTTGTTCAGGGTCGTCAGCTGGGCACGTGGGCGGAGGGCGCTGGGCGGGGCCGGCACAGCCAGGAGAGGCGGGGCCTAGCCACCGATGGGACGGGGACACACGCTCATCCAGGTCGTGGGCAGGACGAGGGGCATCCGGCAGGTGCGCCAAGCTGCCTGGCCTCCCCAGGCGGGCCCCCTGCGCAGAGGTGCCCCTGGGGTCACGGGCCCTCAGAGGGGACCGGGGCCCACGGGGTGGGGCTGGCAGCTGCAGGTGCTGGCGGCTGGCCACCTCCCTGCGCAGGGCGCCTCGGGGGCTCTGAGACAGAGTGTTCCACCGCAGCTGGGAACAGCGCGTTCACACGGGCTCCACCGCTGCACTTGTTTGTTTAGGTTTTCCTTGTTTGAGCTGCAGGAATGAGCTTGAGCCGGGAGAGCCCCGTGGCTGCAGGTCCGTAGCCCAGGGCACTGCGGGCAGGTCACCACGCAGGGCAGAGCAGGGCGGGTTGCCAGCCCCCCCCATGGGCGGCCCCCCCCCCCGAACTTCCCCTGGCTTGACGTGGACCTTTTGTTCACAACACCCTTATTGAGGGGCGCCTGGGCGGCTCAGTTGTTGAGCGTCTGACTTTGGCTCAGGTCATAATCTCATGGTTTATGGGTTCAAGCCCCGCGTTGGGCTCTGTGCTGACAGCTCAGAGCCTGGAGCCTGCTTCAGATTCTGTGTCTCCCTCTCTCTCTGCCCCTCCCCTGCTCACTCTCTATTTCTGTCTCGAAATAAAATAATAAAGACATTTACAAAATTTAAAAAAACCATACCTTTATTGAGGTAGAATTTATATCCCATAAAATCCACCTGTTTGGGAGCACCCGGGGGGCTCAGTCGGTTAAGCGTCTGACTTCGGCTCAGGTCATGATCTCACAGTTCGTGGGTTCGAGCCTCGTGTCAGGCTCTGTGCTGACACCTTAGAGCCTGGACCCTGCTTCAGATTCTGTGTCTCTTTCTCTCTCTACCCCTCTCCCACTCATGCTCTGTTTCTGTCTCAATAATAAATAAACATAAAAAAAATTTTTAATTCACCTGTTCTAAGTGTGAAGTTGGTGAGTTTTAGTGACTTTCCAGAGCCGTGTAGCCAGGCCGGTGGCCCACGTTTAGAACCCCTCCATCATGGTTTCATGCAGGAGACACATCTTAGTTTGGGGTCCCCTGAAAGCAGAGCTGGGGACAGGGACTTGGCTGCAGGCAGGTTACTTGGAGGTGCCCCAGAAGGGCAAAAGGCAGGGTCCCTGCAGGGGCTTCCCCCGCACCCGGGCATCTGGCTCCGCCCTGGCGACACCTCCGAGGACCGGCCCACGGAGGACAAGCAGGGCGCTTTCGAGCACACGCGGGACTTCCCTTCGCCCCCTCGCCCGTCCGTCCCGGGCAGCCCATCCGTGCAGACAGCGCCCCGTGCTCTCCTGTGTCGCGCGGCATTCTCTCACCAGCTCCCCTCCTGATATAGGTTCAGATTGATTATTGCTTTCTCTCTCTCAAAAACCGGCTACAAGGATTTCCTTTGAAATGTACCCCAAATAAGAAGCAGGGATGGAGGCGTGTAGGATGCATGAACCCAAGTGCGTGCGCGCAGAGCTCCGCGCTCAGGCAGTGTGCAGACTCAGCTGTGTGTGCACCACGTACAAGGAGAGTGTTTGGGAAACACTGCGTTGATAGTGGTGGGCAAGGGAGGAAGGAAGGAGAAAGGAAGAGAAAGGAAGGGGGAAGGAAGGAGGAGGAGGAAGTTGGGAGGAAGGAGGGATGGAGGGAGGAGGGGGGAGGGACTCCTGGGTGGCACAGCCTGGAGTGCATGTTGGTGGCTGGGAGGCAGGTGGGAATGGGGGAGAGACAGGGGGACAGGTGGGCTGGCGGTCAGTGTGCCCCACACAGCGGGAGCAGGCAGGGAGGAGGGGGGAGGGAGCTGTTCCGGGGGCTCCAGGGAGGACTGTGCGCCTGTCCCTTCCCAGGGCCCCTGAGGCAGTGGAGGCTGTGGTACCCAGTGGTGGAGGAGCGTCAGTGACCTGCCAAGGCACCTCCTGGGTGGTGTGAGCTCCCTGAATCCTTACAACCACCCCATGGGGGAAACTGAGTCACAGAGAGGGAGGGCCACTGGCCTGAGACCACATGGTTGGCAGAGGTGCCTCTGTTGGGGACCCGCTGCTCTCTTGACCCCTGTGCCCTGCTGCTTCTTCAGAGTGACGTCCCTCAGCTGAAGCCTGTCGGCCCGGGGGCCTTGGGGAGCCACTGAGAAGTCCCCACAGCCGTCTTCCTTGCTGCTTTACGGCAGCCACGTTTGCACATATGCATTGGTCCAGCTTGACCCCGTGTCTTTTCTTCTGAATGTGCCCTTGACCCTGGCCAAGGCATTTGGCCAGAATTTTGAGCCGCTGCTCTGTCCTATTGGCAAAGGGCTGCAGCCAACTGCCGGGACCAGGTTTAAAATGTGTCTGAAGTTTTGGATACACGGATCATCTAGAGAATGATCTCTAGGTCAGTTAAGGTCATTGTGTTAACTGGCTTTCATAGAGTTGATTTCGTATATCTTGCTCTAAACTGTTTTCCAGGTCTCCCCAAAGTCTTGAATGGGTCTTGGCAGATGCCAGAGAGAATGATGTCTGTGGAGGGTCCCCTCGTGGGCTTGTTCAGGGACAAAGTGTTCCCTAAACGGGGGGACAAGGGGTCACGGGCGCACCCACCGCCGGGCGTGGAAGTGTCTCCCGGAGGGTGGCGGGCTCGCCACTGTCCCCTGGGCTCCCAGCACACCTGCTCCAGACAGACGGGCGGTCCCCAGCCCTGGTCCGGCACCAAGCCTCTTCTCCTGGGACGTTTACACGTGGGGCCCGTGTCCGGCGTCTGTGAAGGGTGTCGGGGGCCGGAATAGGGAGTGCTTGGGGCCGCACTGCTGGCCGGAGCCTCCCTCAGGGCAGCCCAGCACGCAGGGCCCAGCCTTGCTCTGCTAAACAAAGCAAAACCCAGGCCCAGTGAAACAGGTGTGGGCTCTGGGGCAAGGTGGTCCCGTGCACTCACACCCACCCTCTGCCCACCGCAGGGCATGGCGGATGGCCGAGGGGCTCAGGGGGCAGGGCCAGCATCTCTGCAGAGTGGAGGCAGGGCCATCTCAGAGGGCCGTGAGCAGGGCTGGAGCCGAGCCCCGCGGGCTGTGGGGGAGGCTTGGCGGGTCTGCTCTCATCCCCTGAGGTCCCTGCTCCCAGGGCCCAGGCCCATGAATAAAGGAAGGGGAGGGGCCTCTGGGAGGCTCAGTCAGTTAAGCATCGGACTTCAGCTCAGGCCACAATCTCACGGTTTGTGGGTTCGAGCCCCGCATCGGCCTCTGTGCTGCGAGCTCAGAGCCTGGAGCTGCTTCCGATTCTGTGTGTCCCTCTCTCTCTGCCTCTCCCCTGCTTATGACGGGTCTCTCTCTGTCTCTCAAAAATAAATAAATGTTAAAAAAAATTTTTTTAAATAAAAGGAAGGGACGAAGGGGGTTGGGCTGGGCTGGGCTGAGCAGAGGGGGCTGGGCGCGGGCTGCTGGCTCCGCCTCCCCTCTGGGACTCCTGGGAGGGGCAGAGACAAGCCCCGGAGGTGGGAGGGGGTCAAGGTGGTGCCCCCCCTCCCAGGTTAGCCTCCGACTCTGCAGGAGGCCTGCGGCTCAGGCTGACTGCGGGTTCCCACAAATGCAGAAGTCTAGACAGGGAGGGAGAGGCAAAACAAAAACAAAAACACACCCAAACCCAAAAAGGCAGAAGAGAAATCCCCATAACAAAGCACCAAAGACAAACCACTAAAAATAAGTCAGCAGGGGCGCCTGCATGGCTCAGCCGGTTGAGCATCCGGCTTCGGCTCAGGTCATGATCTCACAGTTCGTGGGTTCGAGCCCCACGTTGGGCTCTGTGCTGACAGCCAGAGCCTGGAGCCTGTCTTCGGATTCTGTGTCTCCCTCTCTCTCCGACTCCCCTTCTCACATTCTCCCTCTCTCTCTCTCAAAAATAAATAAAACATTAAAAAAAAAAAAGTCAGCAAACCCAAATGTAAAAATGGAAGACTTTGTATGTTAAGAAGCGACCGTGGTGGCACAACTCTAAGAATCTAGGAAATGTTACTGGATTACACATTTTAAGATGGTTAGTTTTATGTTGTATGGATTTCATCCCAATTTTAAAAAAAAAGAGTCAACAAAATCCATCCACAGAACACAGGTTCATTCCCATTTGAGTGAAGTTTATGGAAGTGTCTAATCAAAATGCCCACGTAATCTGTGATGCTCAAAGAAATAGGTTAAGAATCCATAGTCATTCGGTTTTTAAGAACGTGTTTATTTATTTTGAAAGAGAGAGAGAGAGCACACGAGAGAGCACACAGCTGTGCAGATGGGGAGGGACAGAGAGAGAGACAGACGGGGAGAGAATCACAATCAGGCTCTGAGCTGTCAGCATAGAGCCCCACGCGGGGCTCGAACCCACAAACTGTGAGATCACGACCTGAGCTGAAACCAAGAGTCAGACGCTTGACCGACTGAGCCCCCGGGCGCCCCAGAAACCGCACTCATTCAAATAAGTCATGAACGCGAACTGGCAGATGCAGAACAGCGATGACTAGGCGTGAAAATGGCAAATCTTAGAAATGAAAAATAGAGCCCCTGACACAAAACAGTCCGAAGACGGGACAGGCTGGCGCAGGCGCGGACGGGGAAACGTGAGGTGGGACAGCTCAGGAGTCTGCCTGGAGTGCAAACAGGAGGGGCGGAGGTCTAAACATGCACACTCCTGCACACACACGCTCCCACATGCACACACGTGTCCACACCCACAGCCGTGCACACGGGCACGCTCAGACACGCGCATGCCCACATGCGTGCTTGCACACACGCACATGGGCACGCTCGAACACGTGCACGGGTGTGCACACTTACACACGTTCGAATGTATGCATGCTTACGTGCACACGTGTGCACATGGAGATGCTGAGAGATGTGCAGACGACACCTGTCTTCGAGGAGCCCCAGAGAAGAGCCTGGGCAGGGGACAGAGCAGCGGGATGCGGGGAGGAGGGGGTGATGGGGGCAGCGCCCAGGACACCGGCACCTTTGGGCAGAAGATGCGGGGCAGGGGAGAGTGGGGGCGCTCACTGGGTTGGTCAGGGTTTCTCGATGCAGCTAGAGGAGCCCAGTCACGCTGGTTTGGGCAGAGAGGGCCTGGCTGAGGGTGCAGGCGGGTGTGAGCCTCGCCAGGGGGGCCCAGAGGCAGAGCCCGATGGGCCCGGGCCAGGGGGTGGTGGGGTGGGGTTTTAGATGCATCTAGAGGAGGCGAGGATGAACCATGGGGCAATGGGAGGAGGGTGCCGGGCGGGAGGGAGCCGTCTGTCCTCCTGCCAGGTCCACGGCGGAGGGGGATGGGCGTTTCCAGGGTGACAGCCAGGACTCCTGATGCCACCAGATTGAGAACAGTGAGGGAGGCTGGAGGACAGAGGCAGCACATTCGAAGGGCGCGTTGGCAGTTGATAAATTAGAACAGAACTTGTAGGCAGCGATCCGAAGCCGATGACCATGTCGGGGAGCAGCCGTGGCCTGCCCGCCTCCCACCGCCCGCCGGGTCCTGGGGCTGCCTCAGGCCCCCGCCTGCCCTTGAGTGGGGGCCTCGCGAGGACCCCCGGCTCTGGCTGTCCGGGGCCATCCTCTGCTGTGAGCAATGGCCTTGAGCCTCTGACCTGCGAGGACCTTTGGGGAGGTGGCCCGTGGGCGGGGTGACCTGGCAGGTGGGCTGGGGGCACCTGTCTGCCGCTGGCAGTGGGAAGGACTCCTTGACGGGGAGGGCTGTCTCGAGGTCCCTTCTTGCCTTTATAAGCTCAAGAAGGGCCCGCTCCAGTCTCCAGTCCTGAGCCCAGGACTAGTCACAGCGGCCCCGGAGCCCAGCACCTGAGACCCAGAGGGGGCGGACCCTGACCCTCGGGCCCCTCGTCACCCCAAGCGGCCAGGCTGCACCCAGCTCTTGGGACTCCAGCATGCCTACAGGCCCAGAGGCTCGCGTGGGTGCCTGGTCTAGATGGCGGCCCCTGGCGGTCCTGGGGAGACGCGCACTGTCGCCTCCAGGGCCGGCCTCTCTCCCCAGGCCGCCCTCTGCAGAGTGGCCTCCAGCCCACATGGCGAGTCGGTGTGCCGGGGGCCCCTAAGTGCCACGGCTAGAAGGCGCTGCCAGCCAGTGTCCAGGCTGAGGTTAATGGGGGACATTGCTGCTCTGCTCCACGTCCTCTTGTGGACGGCGCTCCACGGAGACCCGGCAGAGGAAGGAACCGGCTTTGCCAAATGCCGGCCAGTGGGGGGTGGGGGTGTCCACCTGGCACCGCCCGCTGGGCCGGGGCTCAGATCCCAGGGTGCTGCAGTGACCCAGACCCGGGAGCAGGGCGGCGCTCCCTCCCCGGCCGCACAGCGGCCGACAGCAGGCCCGGGCTTGTCTGCAGTGAGGAGAGGCGCAGAGTGTGCCCGGGTGTGGGAGGCTGCGGCCTCCGTCCTTGGAGACTGCGTCAACCTCCCTTAATCCCTGCTGGGATGGCGGGAGGCCTGACTCCGGAGACAGTGACTCACGAGGTCACACCTGGGATGTCTGATATCCGCCCAGGTCTGCATCTGGCCCTCCCCCCAGCTCAGGGGCCTCCGCTCCCACGATGGCCGGCCGCCAGCTCAGGCCTGGAGCCAGGCACCCTGCCCTACCTGGTGGCCAGGCATGGGGGAGGGAGCTTTGGCACCCAGTGGAGGGACTCAACCCCGTCCATGTAGTTCCGGGAGCTCCACCAGGCCTCCATGTGACAGGCTGGGGCCTGCATGTGACAATGTCGGTAGGGGTCCTCGTGGGCTTGTCTTTCCGGTTGAAGACATAGTCCAGGTCACGTTACTCGAGGCCAGAAGGCTTCCTCCCCTGGGGGCAGGGGTGACGGCTGAGCCGGCCATGGTGTCACACGCTAAGCGTCGGCTCAGCCTGCACGGGGGACACTCTCAGGAGTGGTCTTGGGCAAGCCCATGTACCTCCGGAATCTCCTTGCGGGACTCTGGGGCCACGACGGAGGGGCGCTCGTGAGCCTCCTGGCCTGGTGTCTGGAGGCCACCTCCAGGCTGCCCTCCTGTCCTCCTCCTCCAGGCCCACCTCTTAGCTGCCTCTCCCCCACAGAGCCTCTGTGCAGCGTCCATGAGGCTCTCGGCTCTGCACTGTGCTGTGCTGTCTGCCGTCACTGGTCCAGGCTGACACTAACCCGACCCTGCCCTCGGGGTGGGGGGGCAGCCTCAGCCCCTCTCCACCCCCTTCACCCCCGGGATCCTCTCATGTGAAGGAGATCGACTCCAAGAGGAAAGTGCAGAGTATTCTCTGCAAGGCCTACAACCCGGCTATCGGGGCCTCATTTAAGGACAGTGCAGATGACACCAGAGCCTCAGGCTGGGCAGGAGGTTGATCTGGTTGCCAGAGGCTTCCGGGCACACAGAGAGCCCTTCCAGAAACGAGGGGGCTGGGGGTAGGAGGACAGTGGACACCCCAGGCGGGTACGGCCCATCGGCAGGAGGGCCGGTGTGTATCCAGCCCCTGCCCTGCTCCTGGGAGACCACGCGATTCTGCGGCACTCTGGCCCAGAGCCCTGGCTCGTGTCCATGGCCACCAACCTGTGGGCCCGGCGGCCTCCAGATCCGAGAGGAGAGGCTGATATGGGTGCCCGGGGAGCCCTGGCATCTCCAGGGCAGGCGGCGGGAGCAGGCAGGTGGCAGGAGCGGGCAGGTGGGGGCACAGCCGACTGCACTGTTCTCCTCGGACCAGCCTCCCGCCCTCTCAGCACTGGGCCCCCTGCTCCCGCTCAGCGCCTGGCAGACGCCCTCCCTGCAAACGCAGGGGTGAAGTAATACTCTCTTTGCCTTAATCGCCCCACTGACAGCGATTGGTCCATGGTTCTCGGACCGATGGAAGGACTCCACGTGGGACCTTTTGACGACCGAGTACGAGGCAACCTCGTGCCCTCAAACCTTTTCTTCTTGGAACCATTTCCCCATCGTGGGAGTGTTAGGTTGAATCATAACATTTTTCAGTGTGACGATCTTAGTGAGGGGCTCGCGTTCGGACCCTCAGGGGCTTCTCTGCCCTCTCCATTCGCAAGTGTGCTGGGGAGGCCCCGGGGGGCGTGAGCGGGGCACTTGGACAGCCCGAGCTCCGGGTCGGGTCCTCCCCGCCCGTGACCCTGACACGCCAGCCTTTCCTGCTGCTTCCTTGGGCCGAGGTCTGTGGATGCCTTTCTCCTTGGGCTTCTTATCGGCCCATCGGCCCAGTTAGGTAATGACGCTTCCTGCCCTTCAGTCGTGGCCGAGATGAAGTCAGCGTCCCGTGCATCTGGCCAGAAGCTTACAGAAGACTTCCTATTTGGGGAATAAAACAGAGCCCGGCCTCGGGAGCGTTCAGGAAGTGGAGAGCCCCACTTCCGCGGCAGCCGGCAGGGAACAAACAGGGGACACCGTGCCTGAGCGCTGCTGAGGGCCCACGTGAGAGCTCCGCCTTCCAGGGGCGGAGGCTGGTTGGCCCTGCCCGGAGAGCTGACACCCTGGACCCTCAGGCCCTGCCCATGGGAACCGGTGTGGTGGGGGGGGGACCATGCTTTTCTCAGAACTGGTTGGGGAGCCGGGCCCTGGTGAAAGCTCCCCCGACCACCCCAGACTCTGCAAGTCTGCTGGACGTTCCCCTGCGGCCGGCCAAGGCCAAGGCTAAGGCCTCCCACCTGGCACGTGCCGCTGGGCTTCTGAGAGGCACGTGGGCTGCTGCGCCCGTGAGCTCCCAGAGCCACCGCTGAGCTGGGTCCTGGGACAGTCCGGGGCTCCGCGGCCTGCCCCAGGCTTGGACAGTCTCCCACTCTGCCAGCCATTTCTCCCTCCAGCTGTGGGTCCGGGGGCTTGGCCTCTGTGCACGCTGGTGGCCGCCCGAAGCCTCCTTCTGGCCACAGGAGCCAGACCTGGGGGAGGCTGAGGTTCCAGGGGCCCTAGGAATGCCAGAGGATACTCAGTGCCCCCCTCCAGTCAGGACAGCCCTTGAATGTGTCTATAGTGTCCCCCAGGCCCCCACGGATGGACCCCATCTCCTGCCCTCCCCGACCCCCCTCTTGCTGGGTCAGGGTCACCTCCCACATAACCTGGGATCTAGTCTCAGCATCTGCTTCTGGGGATCCCACCCCAGCAGCCCCCTGCTCGGCCTCTCAGGGTCCCCTGACCCCTCCCTCCTCTCTCCCTCCACCCCTCAGGCTTCATGGTCTAGGGCAAACGGTGGGCCTGCCTCATGGCCAAGCCACTGCTAGCTCTGGGAGCTGGGGCCTGGGGGCAGGGGGGGAAGGCAGAGCTAGACAAGGCGGGGCACTGGGCCTCAGAGCAGGCTGGGTGCTCACTGCACTGGTCCACCTGGGTGCCAGGGAGCTGGCGAGAGCCTGGGGCCTGGGTCGCCGGCTCGCCCTTTGCGGGCTTCGCCTGCGGCTGCACAAAGCCCTCCTTACATAAGTGGCGTGAAGGCACACGGAAAGCCCTGGGCAAGTCAAAACAACTCTGATGGGCGGGACCCCAGAGGGACAAACACCGGGAAAGTGGTGAGTAACTGGTCGGAAAGCCCCGGCTGGCAGGAAGGGCCCTGGGCGGGGCGGCCCCGGAGGAGAAAGTGCTCCGGCAGAGGGTCCCAGGCAGAGGCCGCAGCTCAACCCTGCAGCCGGCCTGAGGCCCTGGGCCTCCCGGTGGCCGCTCCGCCCTGCTCCTGGCCGCCAGCCTTGGCCTCAAACACTCAGATGGTGCACGCTCCTCGTCAACTGCTGTCATAACCGGGGTGGGGACAGCGCTGGTTTCTCTCTTCGCACCTGGAGTTGGGGCCCACTGGGAACCTGGGACATCCCATCTGGGGTCCTTAACTTGGTCACATATGCAAAGACTCCTTTTCCAAATAAGATCACTTTCCCAGGTTCCGGAGGTCAGGACCCGGACATCGTTTGGGGGACCACTGTCCATCACACCCCAGGTCACTCTCCTGGCACTGCTGCGAGCCCAAGGAGGCTCTAGCTGGACTCACGAGCAGGGCTGCTGCCCCACAGGCTCCGGGCCCCACCTTGAGCCCCTTCCTAGCCAGACACCCACTACCCCACCCCTGCCTTGAGGAGGCCTCTCCAACCAGCGCTCCTGAAACTTCTCCGTCACGTCTCTGAAGATGGTCTCTTTGCAAAGCATCACCCAGACCCCCTTTGTCCCCCCACTTCTCTGGACAGGGGCGGAGTCAGCCTCCCCTGGTGCCTGGGGAAGGAATTCAGGCATCCAGAGGGGGTGGGACGGGCCAGAAGCCCCAAAACCCTAGGGGCTTAATCCAGGCTGTAGCTTGCCCCTCAGCCCCCCAGGCCTTCTCCAGACGGCCGCCTCCAGCACCTCCAGCCCCTCTCTCCCTGCCCCTGCACTTGCAGGGACCCCAGGGAGCACCCGCCTTGCCCCCCGGGACCCGGCAAAGAGGGTGCTCTCTTTTATTCTCAGTTCCCCTGAGGGGCCTGCCCGTTTCTCTTCCCGCCTTCACCCAAACTGTGGGCCGGGGGCTCCCGTGGCCCCCACTCCCGCCCACCCGCTGCGGCTGTCCCAGGAAGGCAGGCACAGAGTAATAGCTTCACTGTCTAAGCCACAGGCTGCTTTTCGGGAAGCCAAGCCCCAGCTTCCAGGTCCCTGGGCACAGCCCGCAGGCAGGTGGGCTTTGCCCTGTCCACAGCCGCTGCGGGTCCCTGCGAGCCCCCGTCTCCCGCTGCCTCTCCCGGGAGCACCGTGGGGGGCCGGGCACTCGTCCCATCGGCCTCACGCTGTCCCTTTGTGGAGCAGGTGGTGCCCGCGGGTCACCCAGCCCCCGCTTGCCCTGGGGTCGCAGCCTGAGAGCAGGGAGTGCCCAGGCCTGGCCCCGGGGAGCTTGGACCCCTTTCCCAACCCACCAGCGGGAGCCTCTGGCCCCAACACGCCCCTGTGGCTGGAAGGGGATCACAGAGCAAATGGCCAGACAAGGAATGTGCTCATGGAGCCAAACGTGACTCAGGATGGAGAGTGAGGTGCGCTGGGGCCGCCCGTGACATCAGTTCGGTGTGGGGGCCCCGCTGGTCCCCACCGCCGTGCGGGCCGCTGGGCCCCAGGATGCTGCTCCCCCGTGGGCGGTCAGAGGGAGCCCGCCCGGGGCTGAGAGGGCACCCCGGGGCTGCGGCCAGAGACCCACCGGCCCCCCACAGCATCCCGCCAGGTTCCGGGGGCCCTGAAAGCCCGCCGTGAGCCTAGTTTGGGATCAGCGCTGGGCTCGCTGTCCATCTCCTGGTGCCGTGGTCAGTGTTCTAGAATGTACCGCCTGACGGCTGTGCCCCTCCTTCCTGACCTCACGCTCCACAGGCAGCGCCGTCACACATTTGCTGCAGAACAGTTTTCCGAGGGACACATGCTGTTTGCTACTGCGCGCTGGGCGGCGGGCACCCACCAGACGCCCGCGTGCGCTCGGGCCAACTGGGCAGTCCCGTCTCGCCCCTGCTGTTGGTCCCCTGGCTTCGTGCCGCTGCCCCCTTCCTCTGCTTCCTCCCTCGGTGTTTTGTCGTGTTGTGTTTTAACTTGGCTCCTGGCTCTTTGGCTTCACCTCCGTGTTTATTGCTGCGGTTGCTTGGAGACCGTGTATTCGGCCCTCACCGCAAACTCACTGCCTAGTTTCTGTTTCGGCTCCTCTTCCAGAATGTAGGAGCCCTGACCACATAACCCTGCTTCTTTGGAGATGCTGTCCCCGTCTTCTGCCTCTGTGTTGTCTTAAAAAGTGTCTGTAGGGGCGCCTGGGGGGCTCAGTCAGTTGAGCGTCCAACTTTGGCTCAGGTTATGATCTCACGGTTTGCGGGTTTGAGCCCTGTGTCGGGCTCTGTGCTAACATCTCGGAGCCTGGAGCCGGCTTGGATTCTCTGTCTCCCTCTCTCTCTGTCTCTCCCCTGCTCATGCTGTCTCTCTGTCTCTCAAAAATGAATTAAAACAGGGGTGCCTGGGTGGCTCAGTCAGTTTAGTGTCCAACTTCGGCTCAGGTCATGATCTCATAGTTCATGGGTTCAAGCCCCGCGTCGGGCTCTGTGCTGACAGCTCGGAGCCTGGAGCTGCTTCGGATTCTGTGACTCCCTCTCTTGCTCAGCCCCTCCCCTCCTCATGCTCTGTCTCTCTCTCAAGAATAAATAAACACTAAATTTAAAAAAATGAATAAAACATAAAAAAATTTTTTAAATGTTTGTACTTGTTTATCTTGTGCCTGGTTTCTTTTGAATTACCAGACTTTTTTAGAGAAGATTTAGGTTGACAGAAAAATTGAGCAGGAGGTACAGAAAGGTGTGCACCCTCTCCCCTGCCGAGGAGGCACACTTGTCCACACTGACGGCCGCTGTTGCTACATTGTTACTCTTAACCCCGCTGCGGGCGCGGGTCCCTCTCCGGCTGTGGACCATGTGTGACGACTTCCGCACAGCGTCTCACACGTGGCTCCCCCCCAACGCCCGGGGTGCTCTGTCCGGTCATCCGCCCCCGGCCCCTCGCAGCCTTTTCTCTGCCTCTGCAGTTCTACCTTTCTCTGGAACATCGGTGTTGGAAGCCCACAGTCCGTAGCCTTCTCCGATGGACTTCTTTTACTTGGAAGTACGAATTTCAGGTTCCTCCATGTCCTTTGTGGCGTCTCAGGTTTTCGATCAGAAATCCTTGATCGTTGAAGCTGTTCCCTGATGCTATTGAGTTCCAGCGGTGTCAGGGTCTTCGTTATCCGTGCTGCTGTTTGTAAGCTGATGTGATGCGTCCAGGCGTGGTCTTCGGCCAGTTTAGCGGGTTCGGGATCTGCTGGGCTTCACTAAAGCTGTAAATTTGTCTTTCCCCAAGTTTGGGACGATTTCTGCTATTACCCGTTCAGATGTCCCCCCCGCCCCCGGGACTCTGCAGCAGGCACGGGGACCTCCCGGTCCTGGACCGCGCTCCCCGAGGTTCCATTCTTCCCCTTTTTTCAGTCCCTTTTCTCCTTTGTTGTACAGGTTGGAACTTTTCTATGCATCTATCTGTGTGTTCGCTGATTGTTTCCAGTCACGGCCATTTATTAAGCCCACCTAAATTTAAAAAAATTTCAGCTATTTTCTTTCAGTTCTAAAATCTCTGCTGAATTCTTTTTTGTGGTTTATATTTCTCTACAGAGAATTCCTATCTCTCCATTCACGTCAGGGGGGTTTTCCTTTACCACATGGAGCGTGGTGGTAACAGGTGCTTGACACCCATGCTTCGTCATTATAGATGATTTCGGCGCTGGGACATGTGGGGGGGGGACACCTGTTGCTTGTCATTCTCTTGAGGATTTTTGTGGTTTCTTGAACGTCAAGGAATTTTGGATCCCTGAGATTATTCTTAATATTTTAAATATTATGTTGCGTATGCTTTGGGTCTTGTTAAAATCCTCTGGAAAATGTTGATTTTATTTTTTTTATGTATTTTACTTATTTTTTAAGTTAAAAAGGTTTTTTTAAATATATTTTGAGAGAGAGGCAGAGAGAGAGCGAGAGAGGGAATGCAGGGGAGGAGCAGAGAGACAAGGAGAGAGAATCCCAAGCAGGCTCCTGCTTGTAAGCACAGAGCCTGATGCGGGGCTGGAACTCATGAACCTTGAGATCCTGAGCTGAGCTGAAATCAAGAGTCAGACTAAGCCCCCCGGGTGCCTCCTTTTAAAGTCTCGAAGCTGCCAGCGGTCAGCCCGGTGGGGTCAGCTCCATCTGTCTCCCCTGCCGCGGGCCGCGTTGTCCACCTCCGCTCAGCGCTCACAGCCTGTGCTGGGCTGCGGTGGGTCCTGCTCTCCAGCTCGTCCCCGTCCTGGATTTCCCTTTCCCGCCTCCTCTGTCCGGAAGGATGGAGTCCCTTCCAGAACCGTCGCTGCCACCGTGGTGAGGCCCTGAGATGCCCAGGCGCCCTGAGCCTTCCCCAGGCCGAGTCCGCACCTGCGTGTTCAGCCATGTTAACGGGTTCGGCTGGGGTGAGAGTCCCAGGCCATTATTCCTCCGTTCCTTCTGAGAGCAGAACATGTAATCTTTTTTAAAATTTTATTTTAGAGAGTTGGAAGGAGAGAAGGGACAGAGAGAGAGAGAGGATCTCTACACTGTCAGCTCAGAGCCCAACTCACCACCCCGGCATCATGACCTGAGCTGAAATCAAGAGTTGGACCCCACCGACGGAGCCCCCCACGCGCCCTGCGAGAAATATAATCTTAATCAAAATTAGGGAAATGACGTCATTCCTATCTTAAGCCTTATGTTTAAGGATTTTCTTTTCCCTAACTCACTGGTGAAGAGTGATGGATGGTGGGCGGGTGACTGGTGGGCCCCCGGGCTGCCCAGGGGGGTGGGGTGGGAGCACTGCTGCCCAGGGTCCCCTCCCATCCAGCTCTGGAGGCAGCTCCGTGGGCCAGGCTCCAGGGGGGGCTTTGACCCCGGCCACAGAGCTCGGTGGGCGGCTGCACACAGCCCTGTCTTCCTCTCGTGGTCTCTGCCCCTCACAAAGCACCGCAGGGGCTGAGAGCAGCACGGCCAGGCGACAACCACACATCCACCTGAGCTGTGGCCCCGCTCGCCTCTGGGGGGCTGGGTCCTCAGGGCCCACAGGCATCCCATCGCTGACCTCTCCCGGTTCCATTCCGAGCCAGTCGTGGGCTTCAGCCCAGCCATCGTCTGCCCTGGATCTGGAGGCGGGGACACTGCTGCATGTCCTGACCATCGGAGATTGGTGCGTGTTTTCACAGAAATCATATAAAGTGTGGTTAGTTATTACCCCAGCTCTGGGAAGATGGACCATGTCACGGCTTCACGTACCGTCCGGCGCGTCGGGGTCCACATGGGGCTGGCTCCTGACCTTGACCAGTGAGAGGCACGCTCCAGCCAGCCGGCCTCTTGGGAGCCTCAAGAAGGTTCTCACTGTGGACACTGAACACGTGTGAGGGACTCTGGGAGCCCAGAAGCTGTGACCCAGGCCAGCAGTAAGAGTGGACTCTGTGGTTTAATGCGAAAACATGTGCCCCCGAGGCGAAACGCAGGCTCTCCTCCCGGCAGAGCAAGCCCTGCAGGGCCTGGTCGCCATCGCTGGGGAAGCACCTGCTTCCTTACTTTCTCGGGAGGAGAAAGAATCATGAACAAACATGGGCAAGAGGCTTCTCTGCTTGGAATCCTGGAACCCGTGGGCGGCCGGCGTCCTTGGGAGGACAGACAGCTGGACCGGCTGTGCCAGCGGGCAGGGAGGGTGGCAGGCGAGCCCAGTAGGCTGAGCAAGCGGGGTGGGGAGGGCGGTACAGGCAGATGCCAGCTTTTCCAAGAACTGGGTGGAGCGGGATGAGAGGCGGGGGCGGGGCCAGGGCCCTGGGGCGGGTGGGTCCGAGGACCCCTGAGGGATGTCAGGGGAGGGGCATCATTTCAGTGTGAGGCTTAAGGAAGATGGAGGGACCCGGGGCCTGGTGTGACAATGAGGGCAGGGGGAAAAGCCCCTCCCTGGTCCCCTTGGGGGGGTGAGGAGGGGACCCCAGGTGGGAGGACCCAAGGGAACCAGGGTCTCAAGGCGGCTGAGCTGAGAGGGCATGGGGACCCCGTCAGGGCCGCTCCGTCACCCTGGGGCCTTCCCTGCGGGCGTCTTGATGGGGCATCAGAGGGTGTTGGTCCCCAGCCCTCTGTTGGTGGGTAATTTCTAAAAGACAGAACTGAAAATACAGCGCTGGCATTTCCATCCTGTTGGGGCGAAGCGCCCTGACCCAGGGCCGCACCAGCAGCTCCTGGGAAGGTGGTGATGTGGGGAAGACGGTCCCGGGGACAGCGGCCGGCAGCGGCCAGAGCGGGTTGGAGACCAGGCACACGCTGTGGGTGCCTGGCCGCCTGCTCACTGTGGCCAGTGCAGGGATGCAGCGAGGGGGTGCGCGCTGCAAGCCGGGAAGTAGGGTTCAGCAGACACGGATCTGCTGCTGGGCCGCGGACTTCCAGGCTCCAGGCCCGTGAGTGACAAACGTCTATTGTTTGAGGCCCCCAGTCTGTGTTATTTGGTTGTAGCAGCCAGAGCTAAGACAGTGATATCCTGTTCTTCTTCTTCTTTTTTAATGTTTATTTATATTCGAGAGAGAGAGAGAGAGAGACAGAGCATGAAGGGGCAGGGGCAGAGAGAGAGGGAGGCACCGAATCAAAAGCAGCTCCAGGCTCCGAGCTGTCAGCACAGGGCCTGACGCGGGGCTTCAACTCACGAACTGTGAGACCATGACCTGAACCAAAGCCAGATGCTTAACCGACTGAGCCCCCCAGGTGCCCCAGTATCCCATTCTTTAATAATAAAAAGCACTTGACCTCACCCTTGCAGTATATGCACATATTACAAAGTGTAGGCATCTTAAACACTTCCACAAGATGAGGTACACGGTAAGCAAGATGGAGGTGGTCATACTTACTCCTTGTGCCCCCCTGGGGAGCGCGTGTCTCACTTTGTCGTTGGCCTTGGTCTGGAGTCGGGGCCGTGGGGACATTAGCCTCACGGTAAGGACAGGCTCGTTTTTGCAGCTGTTAATTTTTTGTCGTATGGACTGAACTATTTATTATGGTTCTTTTTATTTTATTTGTTTATTTTTTTAAGTCTTTATTTTTTTATTTTGAGAGAGACACACACAGAGTGCAAGCAGGGGAGGGGCAGAGAGAGAGGGAGACACAGAATCGGAAGCAGCTCCAGGCTCCGAGCTGTCGGCACAGAGCCCGACACGGGGCTTGAACTTGTGAACCAAGAGATCATGACCTGAGCCAAAGTCGGAAGCGTAACAGGCTGAGACCCCAGGCGCCCTCGGCTTGTCCTTACTGGGACGTGGTTGGCATGTCGCATGACATTAGTGTCAGGTGCAGGACATATGACGTGACACTTGCGTGTATTGTGGGCGAACAGTCGGTCCAGCTACCGTCCTTTGCACAGACTTACAATTCGCTAGTCTCTTGATGGGCTCAGGTACTGTCACCAGGACACAAGAGCCGGGTCACCAGGAGGCTGGCCCCTCAGGGACCTCCTCTCAGCCTGCCACTCCCCCACCCCCACCCAGGACCACAGGAAGTCCTTCACTTGCCCGGCCTCGGGCTGTGGGCACCGGAGGCCTGCATCTGCGGATCCAGAAGAAAGAGGCCATTCCTGTGGAGGAGGCTGAGCCGGGTCCCTGCCCTGGGGCCCAGGAGGGCAAAGCCTGTGCCCCGCGACACCCGTGAATTACCTTCTCTCCCCGCTGGGAGACATACGGGGCCTCCACCTCCTTGGGTGGTCCCCAAGGTCCTGTCTTGGTCTGGGCCTCCTTCTCTCCTGGAATCCCAGTTGACAAAAAGCTGCCGGAAGGAATGATCTGGAGAGAATAGATTTAGGGATTTGGATTGTTTGCTTAGAAAAGGGGCCTGACGCAAGAAAGAGGGAGGTTTCCTTTCCCAGGCGGCCCCCGCAGGTGGCAGTGGGTGCCGGTGCTGGCATGGGCCGGGCTCAGTCACAGAGCTCCGCCCTGGTCCCAGGCTCACAGGGGTGCAGGGCTCCAGCGCAGGCCAGCCGGTGCACACGTGGCTCCCCTTGAACTATAGTTGCACCGTGGAGCTACTCGGGGATCTGTCGGAGCGAGTGCGCATGAGCAGGCTGGCCCAGGCCGACCCGCGTCCCCGGGACCCCCACCCGCCTGTGGCGACTGTGTCACAGGACTGTGTCCTGTGGAGACTTGTCAGACCGAGCTGCTCACAGGCCAGCGCCTCCTCCTCCATCCGGGCCCGACTTCCGGGGTGGGCCGTGTCTGTGCAGGCGCAGGAGGTGCTCCGTGGGGCAGTCGGAGCCTTCCGATGCTGCGTTTGTTCAGAGTGGCGGGGCCGCAGCCCCATCCTCCTCCTCCTCCTTTCAGATTAATAGACTTAGTTTCTTCTATAGCAGTTTTCCCCTTTGCAGAGGATTTGGGCGCTCCCCGCCCCCTCCCCTACATGCACTCCTTAGGGTCCATGAACCGGTCTCAATGCCTGTCATTAACTGAAGCCCGTGGTCCTCATCAGATCATTCCTCAGACTGTACATTCTTCAGGGCGGTATTGACAAATGTAAGTGACACGTGTGCCTCATGCCATCATCATTCAGAGGACCCCCACCCCCCAAATCCTCCCTGCTCCCTCCCCGACCCCCAGTAGCTCCTGATCTGTTTGCTGTTTCCATCGCTTTGCCTGTTCCGGAATGTCACAGAACTGGAATCACACCCACAGCCGACCCAATGCTTTTCAAGGATGAGGTGCATGAAATTCTAGGGCCAGACAAAGGTGTGGACTCAGCTGGGCTTCTTAGTTGGTTTTCTTCTCTTGCACTTGAGTACGTGCAAACTGGTCCTGATTTTCCTCAGGTGGTGCAGTTAGTGTATGCGATGATTGTCTTCAAAGGATTCAAGGAGGACTGCAGCTGGAGAAGCCCAGCCACCTTCTAGGAGAGCTGAGGAAAGGGTTGGGGGTGGCAGCCCCTCCAGGGCCAGCAGCTTCTCCAGGGTCAGCAGCTTCTCCAGGGTCAGCAGCTTCTCCAGGGTCAGCAGCTTCTCCAGGACCTGCAGCTTCTCCAGGACCTGTAGCTTCTCCAGGGCCAGCAGCTTCTCCAGGGCCAGCAGC
>PJEM01011363.1:0-47557 GCA_004023845.1 Helogale parvula
AGGCGGCAGAGAGAGAGGGAGGGGCAGAGAGAGGGAGAGAGAGAATCTCAGGCAGGCTCCATGCTGTCAGCACAGAGCCCGATGCGGGGCCTAAACCCATGAACTACGATCATGACCTGAGCCAAATTCAAGAGTCAAATGCTTAACCCACTGAGCTCCCCAGGCACCCCATCAGATGGCTGACTTCTGACATTGTAAACATCAGGTATAATTTCTGTCTGTGACTCTAGGCTGATGTCTGGGACTCTCCAAAAGGCGGGTGATCAGAGGAACGCACTCCGTTCACTCACGATAGTGACTTTCAGTGCGTCACAGAGGGGCCCATCTCGAGTTACATTCCTCACACAAATACGGTCACTGTAGGACTTAAGTCATGCATGAGCTTTGACAATAAAATGCATTTGAACTCATTAGTTAACCGGCATTGACTGCAGGATGCTATTTAATATAATATTAAATGTACGTGAAAGGGTCTTGAAAATACATCACGTGCCATGACTTATAGTAGCCTGAGGTCACTTAAAATAGTTGGGTCATTTCCCTAATTCAAGCCCTGAATATTTTCCTGCGTCCCAGGAGTGTAATGCTCCGTGCTCCCCAGCAGATGGAGGTGTGGAGGCACGCAGGCCTCTGACGTTTCCCGGGCTAGACAGACCCCAGAGCCACCCCATGGAGCCAGCAGGGCGGGTCCCCACGTGTCCTGCAGTGAGAATCCGGACCCCGAAGTGCAGCGGCAGTGGCCGCGGGGTCATCCGGACCATGACGGAAGCAGGAGAGCTTGGGGACGTGCACATCTACAAGACTTCACGTGGAATCCAAAGGGAAAGGACACAAACTATTTTAAAAGTAGAAAAGCTGCCAGGCGGGGCCCCGGCCACTGGGGAGCAGGCTGGCAGGCTCTGGGGCTCTGCCCCCAGGGGTCCGCTCAGCCGCCCAGGCAGCTCTGGTCCCGGTCTGTCTGTCTGCCCCGGGATGGCTGGCTTGTGTGTCCAGCGACATCTGGATGCCTGGAGAGAGGAGCACTGGCCCAGAAGAGCAGCGGCCGTGACGGTCACCGGTGTGGGCGGGCGACACCCCCTGCAGGGGGCCTCCCTGCGCCAGCTGGACACACATCCTCCTCCGGCCTGCCGGACACGGGCCACAGGCTCCCAGCCCCGTAACGCGGAGTCAACACCGCACAGCAAATCCCCTTCTGGAAACTTTGCACTTCCTCTTGGTTCTTCCGCTGGAGAGCCTGACGCAGCCTGCATCTTCGCTGAGCAGAGACGAGGGATCCTGCAGGGAGAGCCGGGCCGGGCAGGCGAGCGGGACAGGCGGACGGACGGGCATGGCGAGACAGGCAGACGGACGGACCGACGGGGAGGGCAGACAACAGATAACAGCTGTGCTTCCACACTCCTCGTAAGAAGCACACGCATGTCCCAGGGCAGGACACGTGTGTGTGTGTGTGTGTGTGACAATCCTCCACCCTGACTGCACAGGACGAGCTCTGACATGTTTTTATTCTTCTACTTGGACTTGTATTTGCTACTTCCTTACACTCGTGTTAACGAGGAATGGATGTTCCCAGAGGCCTCCCTGGTCGTCTGTGCTGGACCCGCCGCGGCCCCGGCTGTCCTCACCCCCGCGCCCTCTCCTCTGCTTGCCCAGGACGCAGTCGGACTCAGCATCTGCTGCAATGACATCGATTAACGCTTTTCATATCGCCTCTTCCTTCCTAGGAGCCGGATCCCTGATGTGCTCAAGCCAGAGAGGCATTTGTGTGGTGCCAAATAAATGATCAGTAAGCAGGCAGAGAGAGACAGAGACAGAAAGGCAAGACAGAAACAGACAGCAGAGACAGAAAGACAGAGAGAGACAGGCGGGGGTGGGAGGTACCAACAAATGACTTCCTGTCTCTCCTTACAAATCACTCCTACCTTGACCTCTTTAGGAAAGAATGGAGGAAGCGGCATCAAAGAAAACACTTTGTTAACAAAATGGTAAGGAATTAACAACTAAGTGTTCTTTCTCTCCAATGCAGTGGCCTCCTTAAGCAGCAGAGGCCACTAAGTGTCTTCCCGGTTGTCCCTGGACACCGTCCCGCCAGAAGGCGACACAGTGAGGAGATTCAGAGCAGGGCTGGTGGAGAGAAAGGGCCTTTGTCCTGCACAGAGCCGGATCGCACTCGCACACACACACAGACACACACACACACACACACAGACAACGGACACTCCGCCCTCTGTGTTTCTGGTTCTCAGCATCCGCAGACGGTGACCTGGGGCCAGCTGGGCGGGGAAGCAGCTTGTGCACAGCTGGGGCGCCATCCATAAAACGCTTCCAGGAAAGGGAAGCGGGGGCCGTGGCGGGGAAGGGGGTGGAAACCGCCAAGGCAAAGGTCCTCGCAGCGCCCGAGACGCCGAGACCCACTCTGTCCCGGGCGGGCCGTGTCCCCACGCCTGGCCGGTCTCCCCAGGGTTCACATCCGCCCCGTAGACAGCGGCCCCAGGACCCTGCCCCCCAGGCACACTGTGGAGACTGGCCTCACGGAGGATTAGCCCTCATCCTTCTGGGACCCGGCGTGGGGGGTGGGGGGGGGGCACCTCGGGGATTCTAGAGAAGACGTGCCCCTCCCCCGCGGGCTCCGCGTCAGACTGAGTCACCTCCTGAGTCGCAAACATCACTGAACATTTTAAAAAGTCAACATTTCCTAAATGGCAACAGCGGTGGGGCAGCTTTTCGCTGAAGCGGACCGGGTCCTGACCTTGAAGTTCCCAGGATCGGCGCCTGACTGACGGGGCGCAGCGCTGGTGAGGTGACCGGCCTCGCGTGGAGTCGCTCCAGTGTTCCAGACGGGCGGCTACACCCGGGGAAGCACGCCGGCCTCCTCGGGCCTGCGCAACGCTGTTTACGGGACTCTGCGAGGCTGGCGTGCTGGTGAGGGACAGGACGCGAACTTCGACACAGTGAAACGCTCCTTTCTGAGCTCGTACGTATGGAAGCAATGGTATCGCTGCTGCCCAAAGATTAGAGAGTTTCCAGATTATGTCACAGGAGCAGAAGGAAGTGTCCTCGGAAGCACGGGCAAGGTGGATGCCCAGTGTGCAGAGAAACAGGAGGACCCGGCTCTGGGTCGCGCTGCTCGATGTGCCGGGGAACCCCAGACCTCTGGGCAGGCGGCCCTGCCCCAGTCCGGGCACCGGGACCCGGGAGCCTGCAAGGCCGGGTCCCGGGGCCGCCCTGGACCCACGAACCCCCGGAAGAAGCGTGGGGGCTCCAGGGGAATTCGCCGCCCAGCCAGCACCCGACCCTGCTTACAGCGCTTCCTGGAAAGGACCGAGCGGGGACCGCGGTCCTGGTGGGACTCTGCGCCCCTCCCACAACACGGGGGCACCTGCCCGAGGACCTGAGAGCCCTGCCTTGGAAACGGAACTGTCAGGAAGGACCTCTGTGTCCCGGCCCCTGCAGACAGGCTGGGGTCCCAACTAGGTCACGGCCAGGCAGCCGGCACGCCCGTCTCCTTGCATTCACACTGCACAGCCCCCTTCAGGGGCCCACTTTCCGGCCCTCCTCCCTCAGCGCCCGTGAAAACGCCATCACCTCCGCTCAGAGGCCAGTGGCCTCGGCTCCTTCTCTACTGTCAGGACAGGAGACAGGAGCTGGTGTCACCACGCCGATGTCTGGCTGTGACCGTCTGACATGCTTCAGAGGTCAGAGCTCAGGCACTCGCGGCCGAGCCCCGGCTGTGACGGGACCAGCGGCCAACGCGTCTCTGGGCTGGCTGACAGCCTGGCTTTACATCCACCCGCCTCCCAGCAAGGCGTCGGCCCCTCCGTGCTCCTGACGGCACACAGCACCTTGTCGGCTGTGCATCTGCGTAACTGACTCGAACGTAGGTTATATGGCTGCGTGTATTAGGAGAGCATGTTTCAGTGCAGAATTTCTTTATTTTTTTTAATGTTTTATTATTTATTATCGAGAGAGAGAGACAGAGCATGAGCAGGGGAGGGGCAGACAGAGAGGAGACACAGAATCAGAAGCAGCTCCAGGCTCTGAGCTGTCAGCACAGAGCCCAATGCGGGGCTCCAACCCACGAACCCTGAGATCATGACCTGATCCGAAGCCGGATGCTCAACCAACTGAGCCACCCAGGCGCCCCTAGAAATTCTTAATACAAAATATGTTCATAGTTCCTTTTATTAAAAAGAACTTGACAATACATTAGCATTTATACATTATGTACCACTATTAACAAAGATTAAACTGCTACTTGTTCAACTGCTGAAGACTAATCCCCAGAGAACGAACCATCAAAAAAATTAATGGATTTGACATTCCAGTTAAAGATTAGTTACTACTCAATAAAAGATCCCCACCCAAAAAAACGCTCACGGGCAGCAGGTGAGAGAACACATCTAACGTAAGCAAAGGCGCGGTGCCTGAGGTCTACAGGAGACTGTAACTGCACCAAGGACAAGGTACAGAGAAGACAAACAGGGGGCAGGTGACAGACACACAAAGGGGTCTCGTTCCCACAACTGTCAGAGGAATGCAGACTAAGACAAGAGGGACCCCTCTCCCGCCCGACGGCCAGACATGGGAAAGCCACACGGAAGCAGGTGCCAGGTCGGCGTGGGAGCACACTGGCACCCAGTGCCGATGGCGGGACCCAGGGCGGCCGCGCAGAATGCCCCCAGCTCGATTGGCACGTCACCATGAGGCCAGGTCCCCAGAACTGCCGCCCAGGGCGTGGACGGAGTCTGTGAGTGGTTCTGAGGCCTGGGAGCACCCGAGGGCCCGTCCCAGGAGGACGGCCAGGGAGGGGCAGCAGGCACACAGGCTGGGCAGTCCGTGTGGAGGAGCACATCCCGGGGGGGTGGAGACCAGGGTGGACGTCTGTGTAGCCATGACCGGCAGCCCCTGCCGCCTGGCACGGCCGTCCACACCCCGGGGTGCAGACCCTCAGGATCAGTCACTGCAGCGACTGTCCTCACTCACGCAGAGTCCACGGACACGCAGGTGCATCTGATGGGCAGAGCTGGGCAACGCCCGAGGCTGGCTGCAGGGTAAGGAGGCAACGCCTTCCCCGCTCCTGCCTCCCCAGGAGGCCGGTCACATCACAGGACAGTGGCTCCAAGCAGGAGATGCGCAGCCTCAGACGGGCCAGCGGCCACTGCACACACCACGGGGACAGAGAGAGGGGGGTGACAGAGACCAGGAGCCCTGGGGAGACCAGGGGGCACAGGGCCAGAGCCAGTGCCCTGTGGGGGACAGCAAGGCGGCCCGAACGCCTGGAAAAGAGGAGGGAACGGCAGGGAAGGAGTGCAGAAGGTTGGCCGGGGTGGCCTGGAATCTCTGGGCCAGGGCTGCAGTCTGCACCCCATGCTGGGGTGTCACCGTGCTTCTGGAGAGTCTGAGGGGACAGGGAGGGACGTCCCTCAGACAGGCGCTGGGCGTAACAACAGCCAAGGGTCAGATCACGCCAGCCCCTCTCCACAGATGTTTAACATCCACACGAGCCCAGCCCTCCACTCACCACCCGGTAAGGTCTAAAGGGGGCAGATCTGGTCCCAGGTGTCGGGCCGGGAGCTCTGAACCCCACCAGGGCAGCCAGAGGCCGAGGCCTTAACGTCCAGGCCTGGTGTCCTGTGTGGGGCCAGGTGCCCTGTGCCGTGGAGGCTCGGGCGGTGTCCCCAGAGAGGGGAAGTGGCCCGGGGCCACTGGTGAGGGGCGGTGCGGGGACAGAAGGGCCTCAGGCAGGCCCAAGCGGAGAGCAGGGAGGGGACCCCCATGGACAGCAGGACGAGAGGGTGCTGTGTGGAGCCAGACTCGGCCCCTGGGTCCTGTCCCCTGGCACTTTGCTCTGTGGTAACAGACAGGCGGCTGGTGCAGCCCCGAGCTTGCACCCCACTCTCAGAAGATGGTTGTTGAATGACTGACTGATCAATTAGGCTCTGAGGAGTCCGACGAAAGGCCTGCCCACCCTCATGGCCCGGACAGGACGGCAGGACCCGGCCCGAGTGCTCCCAGCCCTCACCGCTTCTGACGCAAAAGGGAATTAACTCGATGCAACAGCTCCTTCAGTATTAACCTGGCGGGCTGTGGAGAGTCTGAAAACTCAGGGGTCTGTGCACTGGGACTCCAAGCAGGCCCTGCAAGGAGCCGCTCTGCAGGGCACTTGTCCCCCACGAGTCAGCCCCCACCACGCGGGGCGGGAGACGGGCCCACGGCTGCGGGGACAGGCCGGCAGTCCTCACTCGGTGCAGCTCTGACACGCTTACACAGCCTGTCACAACCACACACAGGGGCCGGGGGGACTTCCGGTTCACCTGCCGTCCCCACGCTGGGCTGACCTCAGAGAAGGCTTCCTAACTGACGCCCGAGGGTCTGAACCCTTGACCACAGGAGCGGCAGGTCAATGGCTGCTGGGCCACATCCTGGGAAGGAGCACGTCGCCCTGTCACGGAGTGCTGTGGGGTGCTGGCGGGGCGCACGCTGTGTCCCCACACCTAGAACAGAACCCAGCACACAGTCAGGTGACACTTTGACAAGGTGTCAGGCACCTGGCAGCGCCCGTCCCCGGGGTCACCCCGGAACCAGTGCACCTTCGCGGGGCTCAGCCACACCCGGACAGCAGTGCGGCCACCCTAGGTCAGAACCTGAGTCCAGAAGGGCTGTGCTGTGCAGGGGGGAGGCTCTCCTGGGCAGGGGCCAGAGGGCGGGGAAGGCTGACCGCCAGCCCTGGCACGGCTCCCCCCAGGGGGAGCTCTGGAAAGACCTCGCCCAGCTGGCACCTTGGGGACCGTGAGACGCCTACCCTCCAGATGTCCGTGAGGCGTAAGGTGAGGTGTGCAAAGTGCCCGGTGCGGCCTCTGCTCGGGGACGATCAATGAGAGACAGCTGCTCTTCAGTGCTTTATAAATCATGCAGAGATGGTCTGGTACAAAACGTACGCAGCTGCCACGTGTTCTGGGGAGGGACATCACCCCAAGTTCATTCACAAGTTGGCTCATGCCCACCTTCACCACAGAACGGTTTTGTGTGTTTCCAGCTACCGAAAACATGACGGAAGACCTTGACACCGACCCAGGCCCAGGGACGGGACCACGGGAGAAGGCAGGGTTAGCGCCGACGGACCAGCCCGCAGCCCCTGACCGTCCCCTCCACCTGCACACAGGCAAGTTACGTGGCCGACAGCATGCAGGAGCCAAGACCTGACAAACCAGCGGGCAGAATTCAGGTGCCCGTGGAAGGACACACCCATCAACCTGGTCGTTTCTCAGCGCTTGACGAGAAATCCGGCGGGGAAAGCGCCGGCCTGTCCCTGAGAATAACCCAGTGCCCCACCATTAGCCCTGCTGCCTACACGGCTTTAATATGCATCCGTCCTAAGCGATGACCTTCCAAAAATGACTTACAAAGAAAAAAGGCCGATACGCACAACAGAGGTGGACCTCAGCAACATCGTGCTGCGCGGGGAAAAGGGCAAATGCTGTTCGTCTCCATCCACAGGAAACTGAAGAACGGGCAGCGCCATCTACAGGGGCAGGGGCAGGGCAGGGGCAGGGCAGGGGGCGCGGGAGCCAGGGAGCACAGGAGCTCGGCGGGAGCCTGGGCCAGCGACTGCCCTGTACTTGTCGGTGCTCTGGGTCCGGGGACACCTGCGTCCATGTACGTACGTATTTTGTCAGAAGTCCTTGCACTGACTGGAAAGAAGTGTATTTTGTTCTGTGTATCTTTATCTTAATAAAATTGATCTTAAAACAACACAACAATCAAAAACTTATGCCCAGGGGCATGTCGGGGGCTCAGTCAGTTGAGCATCGGACTTTGGCTCAGGTCATGATCTCACGGTCTGTGAGTTTGAGCCTCATGTCAGGCTCTGTGCTGACAGCTCGGAGCCTGGAGCTGCTTCGGATTCTGTGTCTCCCTCTCTCTGCCACCTCCCCTGCTCTCTCTCTGTCTCTCTCTGTCTCTCTCTCTCTAAAATAAACATTTTTTTTAAAAAACTTATGCCCACAAGAACCCTGCACGATTTATCCGTAACTGCCAAAGCTTGGAGGCAACCGAGGCGACCTTCAGCAGGTGGATAAATCGGTAAACTAAGGGACGTCCGGACAACAGAATAGCGTTGACCACTAAGAAGAAATAGCTACGCGGCCCTGAAAGCCCGGGGCGGCCTGAACGCACGCCGCTCAGGGAAGGAAGCTGATCTGGGAAGACGCCCCCAGCTCCGTGACCTCTGGGGAAAGGCAAAAGATGGACACCGTAAGGTGAGTGGTCTCCAGGGGTGGGGCGGGGAGGGGCGGGGCAAGCAGGGAGGGGGCGGGGTCTGGGGCAGTGAGACTCCGCCGTGTGACGGTGCACGCGTGTCATCGTACGTCCCTGCAAACCCACCCAATGGACGACACCGAGAGGGACCTGATGAAGACCGTGGGCTCCGGGCGACGACATGTGGGCTTTATAACAAACGCAGCCTCTGGTGGGGGCGCAGGTGGAGGGGCAGGGGTGGGGACTCCTCCATGGCCAGAAGCGGCACGCAGGACACCCGCTGGGAAGGCTCACTGCTGTCCTCAGACGCGGCACACTCCCGCTGATTTCTCAGCCCGGTGTCACTGGATTTGACCCTGCAGGTCTTGGTAACTGCTCGCGATTCCCGAGCTGTAAGTGAGTCATAATAAAAAGCTCTCATTCGCGCCCTCCTTTGCCCACGCACGGTCTGTGAGCACAGCCTGCACGGGGCACCCAGATGCAATACCGCAGGCGGCGGGCAGGGACGAGGGGCGGGCCCGGAGAGGTGCCAGCAGGGATGGCAGCCGGCCTGGCATGGCCCCAGGATGCCCGGGGACCGTCTCGCTATGCAGGCGCCACACTGCAACACCGCCAGAGGCGCCAGAGTCACCTGTGCTGTTTGTTAAAATGCTACTTCCTCAGACATCTGGTCTGGGAATGTCATGTTGGGACCCAGGAATTCGAATTTTTAAGAAGTTCCCAGAGAGCGGCACCTGGGGGGGGCTCCGTCGATGGAGAGTCCGACTTCAGCTCAGGACACATTCTCGCGGTCCAGGAGTTCAAGCCCCATGTTGGGCTCTGTGCTGACAGCTCGGAGCCTGCTTGGGATTCTCTCTTTCCCTCTCTCTCTGCCTCTCCCCTGCTTGCGCGCTGTCCCTCTCAAAATAAATAAACTTAAAAAAAAAAAAAAACCAAAGTTCCCAGAGTGGCTCTCCCCGACCCTGGGTTTGAGAAGCCCTGCCCCAGAGGGACCCTGTGCAGGAGCCACACACGCCTGATCTCCGGGGTGTGACAGTCCCGGGTTTGCAAACAAGGCAGTGACGGCTCCAAGGCAGCGTTGTCTGTCCTGCACGTTCCGCTGGCGGGGACAGCGCCGCACCTCAAAACGAACTGCAGAGGACCCCCTTTCCGTGCAGAGGACCCTCCTCCTGCCGAGCTCCACCCCGCGGAGAGGACAGCTTCAGGGAGTGAGAGGTGGGAGCCCTGGGACCACTGGGCAAGCTGGCCCCCCCCCCCCACCCCGGAAGCACTCCCGTGACTGCCGCTGGCGCCACTGCCCTGGGCCCCGGCCGAGGGCATCGGGCCCTGTCACGTCCTCGCTGGGGTGTTTGGAGGCCCTGCCGGAGCTCCCAGGTCATTCTAAAGGCGGCTCGCTGCCCACGTCACTGTTGTGTGAGTGCCAAAGGACAGGGACACCAGCCACTGGCAAAATGGGTCTCCAAGGAAGGTCCTCAGTGGGACTTTGTGGTCTCTAAGGAATGGAGTACAATGAACTCTCCTTTGCAGAAACACTTGATTTGTCAGAAGTGGTTAAAAAAAAAACAACTCTCCTTTCTCACTGGGCAAGAATCTTAGACTCATAATGTGAAATTTTCCCACATCCTTCTTCGGCCCCGACTTTTGTTATAAGATCCATCACCTCAGTCTGAAAAGCCCATGGGTTTTGTGGCATTCCATCTGATTTAAAAGATGCGAAAGGCCAAGAAAATCATTCCAATCTATTATCAACATCCCAAAACTCAGGGGGAAAAGCTGCAGCTGTGGAGAAGTTCAGATTTAATTCTATTTTTGCAGGAAAAAATGCTGTGACGGGAATTACAGATGGCAAGGCCGGGGCGGGGAACCTCGAGGTCCCCTCTGGCCTCAGGACATACTTTTAGCAACATCCCCCACTTTCCGTGAAGAAATATTTTTCAAGAGGAAGAGACCTAATTTCTTAAAGAGCCCTTCAACATTAATAACGCAGGTCCGTGCTCATGAGGAGCACAAACTAGAAAGAAACGTTTGGGTCTACAATCCACATTTGTAGGAGGCTATGGGCGCATGGAGACCCAGCGGTGTGGCCGGCACCCAGAGCATGATGAGCCACCAAGGGGACGGGGGAGGGGAGGTGTCCACACACACCCTGTAAGTAGTTTAGGGGACCCCGCACTTGAACCTTGGAGCTGCAAGGACCCTCAGGGGTCAGCAAACTCCTCCTTCACACATGGAGGAGACCCCAGACCCGAGCCTCACGGGCAGGGCTAGAACCTCCCAGCCCATTTTCCACAGGAGGGCACCTCACCCGCTGCTCTGCTCTGAGGGGGGAAAAGACGGGCAACTCTATCACAGACTGGAGGAGCTGGTTTATTTCATCTCGGCATACGCAGACACATACAAGGTTTTACAGCATTTGTGCCTAGGTGGGAATACCGAAGCGTTAATAAATACACTAACCACACGCAAGCATCAGCCGGCCTGAACTGGGCCACGACCAGGGACAGTGGGTCTTTAATCAATGCCACACACAGTCATTTACAGCTTGACAGAGCTTTAGAGAAGCCTCAGAATCACGTGAGAACACATCCAGCCTGCATTTCAACTCATTGTAAACGATTCACGGAGGACTTGGAGAGCAGCCGCGCCTGCAGGCAGGGCGTGAGGGTCAGGTGGCTGCCGGGCATCCCCCCGCGTGCGGGTCAAGTGCAGAGTGCTTGCTGCCAGGGAGGTGGGCTTCCCTGGACCGGGCGCACAGTTCCCCTTTGAGTGCCGTCATCGTTTTCTCCTGGGTAGCATTGCAGAGAAGAGGGGGACACAGACAGTGAAGGGTTATAATGCCCAGATAAAACCTTCTGCGAGCTAGGCAGGTGTCCAAAATGAGACAACACAACACTTTACCCCCAGCAGGTGTCACAGCCAGCCATGTCCGGACACTACCGTGACTTCAGGAGAAACGGCAGAGGGCCTCCAACACATCCCGTTTCAAAATCCTGCACAGAGGTTACCCAAGAGACCCACAGGCGAAGCGGCTGCTGCCAGCATCACTAAGGCAGCAGCCGCGAGGGACAGACACACAGCAGAGACCCCACTTCTCACGCATCCGCAGCAAAACCCACACAGCGAGCACTTTCACTGGAGCCAAAGCACATCCGCGGCGTCGGTCAGTTCTCTTGGAGGAAAGGGAAGGGGAGCCCCTGCAGATGCAGAAATCCAACCAGCGAGTCCCGGTGCTGCCAGAAGGCTGCTGAGCAGGCGCTGCTGCTGACGCTGCTCCCAGGAGCAAACACAGGAAACGAAGCCCTGTTTCTTCGGGTTTCAAACGGACCTCGATGGACACTGCAAACCCACCACTGCTGACTCACCAGAGCATCGCGCTTCCACGCCCACCGTGGCTTCCCCTGCCGGCACCGCTGCTCCTTCAGACATGGGGGAAAGTCAGCGTGCCGAGCTGAATTTCACGGAAGTGTGGATGGTTGTCCTACAGTCACTGGCTTCATGTGCCTCTGACGGATCGATCACCAGGAGTATGTCTGCACCCAAAGGAGTAATGAGCAAGTAACAGCGAGGCGTCCCTGCGCAGTGCCGGGTGCAGACTCAGGACATCACGTTGTGCCTGGAAAGTCCCCTCCGTGCAACCTCGGTCCTCAGGGGCTGCCTGCCTCCCCGCCCCCAGCACCCCTCTGCATCAGGGACCCCAGAGAGGTGGCTTTTCGGCTCGTGTGACCCGTACAAACCCATGCAGCTGCAACTGCAAATACTGGCCCCCAAAAGCAAAGTCAGCCGGTCCCCCTGGCGTGCCAGGTCCTGCAGTAATTGTTATGAGGTATTCCTATTTAGAAATAAGACACGTAAGATTCTGCAGCGCTCACTCACCCTTAGCCCTGCCTGCCCCCCCATGTCCTCGAGTTTCTACTGGGAGAGCCCCCAGGGCTCCAGGGCCAGTCTTCCCAGGGAGCGATGAGGTCTAGGACCAGCATTTCTTTATTAAATCAAGTCATAAAACAAAATACAGAACTGCAGATGGGCGTGTGGGTGCCAGGATGGCCGCACCGGACACGCGGCGCTCCCCAGGCCCCCATCCCCCGTGCGGAGGATCCAGCTCAGAGGTCCCCTTCCGTCGCATTTTGTTTTTGAAAGGCAAGCTTCACATGGAATGATTTCTCAAGCAAAATCACAGTGATAATATTTCATGAATTCGATATTTAAGAAAGAAAATATTAGCCTGGCTCCATTTCATATAAAAGCTTTAGCATAAATATAAGAACATTCTAGAGGGAAATGTGCTACAACACATTTCTTTCAAAGAACATTGTGTCCTTTTGGTCTAAATTCTCTTTCTACTACCATTTCTGCATTCTACTCCTATCAAAGGCCGGTAAAGTCAGGCAATATGATGTCTGTCTGTCTTTGCGAAGATGACTAAGCCAGGCTGCCAAGCTATCCGCCTGGTTTGGGAGCAAGCACGCAGGTGCCCAGAATGAATGACCCGTAACTTAAATCGTAAACCCCGTTCCTCTGACAACATGCATCAAGATGAAGGCGGTCGTTTCTAAGCATACTTAACCGGTAGCTTTCATAACCACAGACTCTTTACCCTGTTTCCCAATTACCCGCTGTTGCTACAGAGAGGCCACCCCCCAGCACTGCAGTAACACGTACACAGCAGTAGTGAGGTGTGTTCGATTCTATCTAACTGAGTGCCAGGGACTTTCGACGTGAACTCTTCCCATTATAATCAAAGAACGGATTGGGTTCGCGATCCAAATCCCTTTGCCTCCATGTGTGAGCAAATCTTGTATCCTTAAATTCTTAGTAAGTAGTAAACTCGCTCTACCCCTATCTGGTAAAATGTTAAAACAAATGAGGAACAATCACCTGATTTGTTTTTAACGCCTGTGATCCCTCAAAGTACTGTGCTCCGTGTTCATTCTGTTGGGGTATTTTGGAATTTGATTAGAACTGCCATCATTACTTGCTACTGATGTTATAAATAGATGTTATTTTCTCTAGGTCAATGTGCCTCTTGTCACTCTGACATATTTTCTTTGAGTCATGCTTGAAAAATTAACTTCCCCCATAAGAATTACATAATCTCTACGGGGAACACCGTAAGCGGGTTCCAAATGTGCCTACATGTCCGTTTTCAAAAACACAAAAAGTGGTTTTAGCCTTCTTTTTCTGCGAGGGAGAGACACTCAATTCTTTGAGTCCATTGTACAACATGAAGGCGGCTGAGCACACACAGCGCCTATCACAGGTTCCTTTTCCAACAGACAAGTAAGTGCCTTGTCGGCCAGCTTCTCCTGCTCATGTTCTGCTCTCTGGGAAACACTCATTCACCAAAGACCTAAGATTCGAACAAGAACAAATCACTACTATTTCGCTGAACATAATCATTAACATCCTTTAACTAAAAAATATTTAACCATCATGAGACGCCTGGCTGGCTCAGTCAGTAGAGCGTGTGACTCTTGAAGCCTGGGTCTCCAGTTCCGTCCCCCGCCTTGGGTGTAGAGACAAGGCAGAAATAAAATCTTTTTTAAAAAAGTAACAAAGCATCATGGAACTGCTCGACAGAGAGAGGGGTGCAAGACCCACACTCTGCAGGAGACCCAGAAAATCCCTCCGCAGGGGGCTGGACAAGAGACATGTTGTACCAAAGACCCCACCTTTCCTGCTGGGGAAGTCTGGAACCAACCCAACCCACACTTGAACTTATGAACACGAGCTTTTTTCTAAGTAAATTAGAAAAGGCTTAAGAGCTCTACTTCTCAGTTATAAGTTTAAACCTCAGGCCAACGGGATGGTGGCCATCTCTGGGTGGCTCCCCAATATAGCTCACGGTGGCCTACTTCAGGGTCCCCGCTGCAGCGCGGTGGCCCCCAAGCTGTGCGCACGGCCTTCTCCAGGCGCAGCGAGCCAGCTGCTGCGCAGACTCACAGCCGGCCAGCTCTCCCCTCCGCCTGGGGACGCGCGTGCCCCTGGGCATCCTGGCACCCGCGGGGCACACTCTGTGACCCTCCCACTGTACCCTGAGGCTTAATCTTCCCATTGCTTTTCCTCTACCTCAGGTATCCCGTGTCACCCTTGTAAGGTTCCCTGTTTGCACACACCTTGCACCATCGACCCCGTTAAGCAAAGCAACGCAAAAGGAACGCAGAATGGGGCAGGCAGCAGACCTCAAAACAGCGTTGCGAAAAATCTTCAAGGCCCCGCGACAAGCTTCCAATTCAAAGCGTTTAAATGGTCCCCGCGGACAGCGCCCCCCACCCCCAGGCCTCTCTCCTCGCCCCTCTCCGCCCGCCCCCCACCATTCCCACTTGGATCGCAGCCCACGGGGGGCGTCCCTGAGGGAGATGCCCGGGTGGCCCCAGCCCGCCCTACGCGGCGCCCTCCTCGCCTCTGTCCGGCTTCTCGGGCAGGTTGAGCACGAACGGGAAGAGCGCGCCTCGGGCGTCCAAGGGGACGCGGAGCGGCGCGGGCTCGAAGCTGCCGCCCTCGCCCGCGCCCACGTCCGCGCCGGGCTCGCTGTCCCGCGGGGGCACGAAGCGCCAGGTGCCCGCGCGGCTCACGCAGTAGATGGTGCCGTCGAGCGCAACGCAGCGGAAGGGCTGCAGGCTGGACGGCGCGCCCGGGGGCCGCAGGTGCGCGGCGCAGCGGCTCCACTGCTTGGCCAGGCAGTGGTAGCGCAGCACGCTGACGCCCCCCGCCGGCGCGGCGGCCGCCTGCGAGTCGCCGCGGCCCCCGCCCAGGTCGAAGCGGTAGATGAAGCCATCCAGGGCCACCATGGCGGCGGAGCGCTCCCTACTGCTGCTGCACGGGCACTCCTGCCACTCGTCGCGCCGCGGGTCGTACTTAAGCAGGCGGTAGAAGAGGGAGCCCCCGGACACGTAGATCTCGCCGTTGCAGGTGGCGGCCTCGTGGGCCACGGCGAAGGCGCCCCGGGGCAGCGGGGCCACGGCGGCCCAGCGGTCGGCGCGCGGGTCGTAGCGCTCCACGCTGAGCAGGCACTCGCCGCCCACGGCGTACAGGTGGCCGTCCAGGGCCAGCAGCTGCAGCTGCGAGCGCGCCTGGCGCAGCGGCCGCACGGTGCTCCAGCGGTCGGTGGCCGGGTTGTAGCAGAAGACCTGGTCCGAGGGGCGCGCGCGGCCGTCGGGGCCCGCGGGCCCCACGCCGCCGGCCACGAAGAGGTAGTTGTAGAGCACGCACAGCCCGCAGCCCCGCGCCGGCGCGCCCTCGGGCAGCCGCGTCAGCTCGCGCCACTCGCCGGCCGCCTCGTGCAGGCAGTAGACGGCGGCGTCGCCGCGGGCGTCCGCGTCCCCCGACGGGCTCTGCGGGCGGCTGCCCGCGCGCTCCCCCGCCGGCCCGAGCGCGGCGGCCAGCAGGCGGGCCCGGCCGGCGCGCAGGCGGCGGCGCAGCAGCAGGTCGCGCTCGGCGCCCGACAGGCGCCCGAACACGGCGGGCTCGCGCAGCACGTCCAGGTAGTGGTCGCTCATGAAGCGGTAGGCCGCGTCGCGGAGCTCCGCCAGCCGCTGCCGCTTGGCCGCGCTCAGCACCTCGTAGCAGTTGGCCAGGCTCAGCTGCGGCGCCACGGCGTCGGTGGCGCGCTGCACGGCGCACGGCAGCTGCAGGCGGCGCGCGCCGGCCACCACCTCCGCCACGTTGTCGGGTCGCACGCCCGCCATGCGGCCGCTGTACGCGTAGGCCAGCAGCAGGCGCAGCGCCGCCCAGCCCACGCCCTGCACCCGCAGCACGTCCCGCGACGCGCGCGCGCGGAAGTAGTCGCTGCGCGCCGCCAGCACCGCCTTGTGCGCCCGCAGCCGGCGGCCCGACACCTCGATGACCAGGTCCGGCTCCCCGTGCGCGGGCCCGACGCCCGGGGGCACCGGCGCGGGGTCCCCGGGCTCCTCCGGGGACGCGGGCTCTTCCGGGGCCACGGACTCCTCCAGGGACGCGGGTTCTTCCGGGGACACCGGCTCCTCTAGGGACGCGGGCTCCCCGGGCTCTTCCGGGGACGCGCGCTCCTCGGCGGACGCGGGCTCTTCCGGGGACACCGAATCCGCGGGGGACGCGGAGCCCGCGCTGCCGACCTCCCACTGCCTCTCCACCACCCGCTGGCCGCTGCGACGCGAGGGCGGGGGGGACGCTGCGCCCTCCGCCGCGGAGGCGTCCCCGGAGCTGAAGCACAGCGACGCGCTCAGACTGCAGGGTGTCTGCGCGTCCGGCGGCTGCAGGCTGCCCTCTCCCGGAGCCGCGGCAGCGCCGCCCTGGCGCCCGGCCTGGCCGCACGCTCCCTGCGCAAAGGCGCCCCCGGTCTCGGCCCCGCGGCCCTGGTCCTCCCGGGGGTAGAGCGCGCAGGGGGGCACCGGGTTCTCCATGGCCCGCTTGCTCTCGCCGCCGCCGCCGCCGCCGCCCGACCCCCGCTCAGCAGCCCGCCATGCCCTCGCCCTGGCTTGGGCTGCGCAAGGTCGACAGTTCCTCTGGGGCTCTAGCTGCACAGGCTTTTCCCGGCCCGCGATCGGATGTCACTTCTGCGGCGCCTGCAGCGCTGCCCTCTCCCGCCAACAGGAGTGTGTCAGCCCTGGATGCACTCTCGGCTGCGCCTCCGTGCGCCGGGGGGCTCAGCGGCTTGGTCCCCAGGCCGCCGCACTGATGCTTTAATGAGGGTGCCGCGCGGCCCCCCTCCTGCCAGTTGGCGGAGGCTCCCTCTCCGCAGCACTGAGCTACTGGGTACAGCTGACACAGCAGGCCATGCCCTCTCCGTCCGAGTCAGCGTTCACCCCTCCAGTCTCCTCGCTGAGTCCGAGCCAAACACGGCCAAGGCGGGCTGTCTCTAAACTTCAGAAGGGGGACTTTAACCCCGGCTTGGTAGAGAGCCCCCCACGGAGCTTTTATTCTTAGGACTCCCGTTTGTATTAGTCCCGTGTCCCCGTATCAGCAGCTCTCCTGATGCGCCTGCGACTGCACTGTTCGCCCCCGGGGACTGTCCATAATTCACTTGACCAGGTGTCAGAAAAACCCAGTCAGTGGCCCCAGAACCGGCCTTCCCCGCTCATCCATCAGGGGCCTCTTCCGCTGTGGAACATCAGGTGTTTCCATATGGTGTCACCACACTCTTCTTGTTCCTGTTTACGGGAGAGAGAGAGAAAGGGGGCGTCTGAATGTGCACTTTGCGTTGGGGTTATTCTGTGTCACTGGGCTCTACTGCTCGGACCTGACTTTCAGGTTAGGGGCTCACAGTTGGTGGGAAAGGGGGTTGTGACTTTTGGCTGTTAGAGTTTGGTGGAGAAGATACACAGAATAATTTAGGGATTTTTGGAAGTGCCGTCTCCCCTATTCCTGCCCTGATTGTGAGGCTCCCGAAGGAGAACCCAGTTCCAGCAGAGGGCTTTATAAACACAGGGTTGATCCTAACAAAACTGCTCGTTTGGTGGGTAAAAAGCAGTCAAACTTCTTATTTTCAAACGAATGAGATGTATCTGCAGAGAACGGTCCATGAGGAAGCTACTCGATCTTATTAATTGTATTAATATGAGTTTTCCTACAGTCTTTTCCAGTTGATGTCAAATTAAGTGACCCCCGATATTTGGAGGAAGGAGCTGAGGTCACATCTCTGGAGCGGGCCTCGGAGGCACAACTCCGAAATGGGTCTGAACTGCTCCTTCTTGGAATCGCGTCTGCGAGACCTCAAGGAAGCCGTTCTCCGCAAACAGCCCGTGCACAGCAAAGGGAAAGCCAAAGCAAAGGAAGAAAAGGAAAAGAAAAAAGAAAGGAAGTACGCGGAAGGCAGATGTGCATCTGCAGACGAACGATAGTCATAGAATGTCTTTCCTGCATCGGCAAAACCTTCTGAGACTCACTCCCCCGCCTGGAAGGATCTCGGCAGTTTCACCAGGAGCGTAAAGGGAGGGCCCAGCCCTGTCCCAGCTTTCTCCAGGAGAGATTTTACAGGCCAGGAAACCACAGTAGAAACCAGGATGTGTTGGCCTCTCAAATTAGACTGATGACCGCTAATCACCTTCCCTCAGCCCTCCTGGTTTCCACCTAGCCTCCTTCCTTCCTTACCTGACCCTTATCAAAGGTGGGGTTGCACATACTCACCTACTTGCCTTGCCCTTCCTGTAGTTCTTACTGAAAAAACTTTCCCTTGGGCGCCTAGGGGGCTCAGTCTGTTACGTGTCTGACTTCGGCTCAGGTCCTGATCTCATGGTTCGTGAGTTCAAGCCCTGCATCGGCTCTGTGCTGACAGCTCAGAGCCTGGAGCTGCTGCAGATTCTGTTTCCCTCTCTCTGCCCCTCTCATGCTCATGCTCGCTCTCTCACTCTCTCCCAAATATAAGCAAACATTAAAAAAAACAACTCGCCCATTGTGTTAGCAGTAAATGCCTTCGGGTTGGAAATTCGAGACATTCAATTCCCTCTCTCTTCCTCTGTGTCTCCTTTCCAGAAATCTTTAACAGTAACTTTCACGGCCCATCGGCTGTGCAAGGCAGTGTCCGGGACACAGGGAAATGCAGCGTAAGCTAAAACCCTGGCCTGCGGGGTGCAGGGGGCGCGGACCGGCTCCGGTGTTTACTCAGCTGTGGCCCGGCCCCGCGGACATGCCGGCTCCGCGCCGTCCTGCCCAGCAAGGCTGGGTGACAAGGAAATGGAAACCTGTGCGCTGTGGAAGCAGAGCCCTGGCAGCTCCCCAGGGCCCGGCGCTGCTGGCAGTCAGTGAGGCCAGTCACGGGAACGTCTAGGACGGACTGACGAACCGGACTCAGAAACCCACAGATGCGGAGTGCAAACAGGGCTGCCAGCATCGGCGCTGGGGAGATGAGTGAGAACCTTCACCGGGGAACCTCCACATCGGACAGGAAGTCAGGACTGGAGGTGACCTCGGGCCCATCCTTCACACGTCTGCACGCTACCTAACACCGGAGATCTCAGAACACCAACCTCGGATTTTATTTCTTTGTGTGGCTGAGAACAGGGGCCCCAGAGCTTCCTGGTTTTTTCTCTGGCTGGACTCGGTTCAAAGAAAACCCTAAGAGTTGTCTTTCTGGAAAGCACCAGACGGAAGGGAACGGCAGAGAACGGGACACGCTTTTAAAGCTTCCGTTTGGGACTCTGTGTTGTGAGAGCCCTCCAGGGCCCGGGAGAGGCCCGAGAGCCCCGGCAGGGAAGCGGGTCCGATGGGCTGTAGCTCCCATGGAGCAGGGGCCCTCGCTCCACAGAGGAACCGACTCAGTCCAGAGCAGCCGGGGGTCCAGCCTGCGGGGGCGTCTGCCGGCCTGGGAGAGCTGGACCGGGGCTCAGCCCGGCCACCCGGAGGAAGAGCAGCAATCGTCTCAAAAATCCTGCCTCTAGAGTTCTAGTAACACCACTTCTACTCCTCGACACGCATGAAAGGTGTGGAACTGTCTCCTTTTGAGGGATGTTTCCAGCAGAGATGGCTTCACAGTGTCCTGTGGACACTCGCTCCCCGGGCTCCCCGGGCACCAGTCTGGGGGCAGAGCAGGTGGGCGGAGGCACGCTACCCTCGAAGAGCCCTCCCAGCTCAGCCAAGCCAGCAGCTGTGCACCCGGGACCAGGGCAGTCCCCACTCACGTCCAGCCAGCCGAGGCGAGGCCGCACACGGATGTCGCCGGGTGTGCCCCAAGACAGCCTGACCCCCGGCGTCAGGCACGGTGGTGCAGAGTTAGGGGCCACCTTGCCCTCCCCCCCCACCACCACCAGGGAAGCTACCGGGCAGCGTTTCTGGAAGACGGTCCGGAGCACCACACCGGGCCTCTTCCCAGTGTCTCCTGAACCTTGAAGAGTAGGCGGGTCAGATTCCACAGAAGTGAGGACATTAGGCAGAGGGGCATGTCCTTCTCCAAGAGGAACTGCACAGTAATGCCCTCGCTCCCTCCTCCCTGAATGGCCCATTACGAGGATTTCCCCTTAACGCAGATGGGGAGGAGGGGCGCCCAGGGGGCTCAATCGGTTATGCATCTGACTCTTGATCTATCTCAGCTCAGTCATGATCTCACCGTTCATGGGATCAAGCCCCATGTTGGGCTCTGTGCTGACAGTGCAGAACCCACTTGGGATTCTCTCTCCCTCCCTACCCCTCCCCTGCTTGTGTGCATGCATGCTCCCTGTCTCTCAAACTAAATTAAAAAAAAAAACAACAGATGGGGAAGAGTCAGCCCCTGTTGCTCCTAACAGCCCCGAGACACCAGCTCCTGCTAACACAGTTAGTGTCCAACTCGCGTGCACTGGGAGTCACATTTTCCCTCCGTGCGGTGGTTGGTTCCAGAATCAGAATTCCTGTAGGGGCTCCCAGAGGACTCTGTGCAGGGTGTCCGTCCTGGGCACGTAAAGTAAGCGAAAGTCTGCACCGGATCGTGGCATCGGGAAGGACTTCATTCCCGAGCGATCACCGTCAGGCGCTGCCCCAAACATGGCTTCTGGGAGAGGCTGCATCAGACGGTGTGCGGGGACATGTCAGGGTGGACACGTGGGCCACGGCAACAGGCTCCTTGTTGACTGCAGTCAGAAGATGTTTCAAGAACAAGTCTTATTTAAATATTGTTGATGTAGCATTTCCCCCGAAGGACAGAAATTTCTTCCTAGAAATACCTCAGCAGAATTTTTACAGTTTCTTTCCATAAGTTTCTTCACTATGAATAGTGAACTTTTTTAAATGAGTGTATGACGTCCTAATGAGGACATTATTTGTATGTAACGTGGAAATTAGTTTACTTAAAATTAAATATGCCTCATTGTAATACAGGTTGCGAGAAGAATCCTTTAACTGATTGTGTCAGCTTCTTAAAACAAGTATCTGTCAGTAGACTTCGGAAACGTGTCTGCGCTTCTGGGACACGTGTTGCTTGTAAGGACCTCCCCCACGTCGTCCACGTCCTGCCCTGGCTGGTGTCCCAAAGACGCCTCCGCCCACACCCCCGTCAGATCCCGGAGGCCCCGGGGGGCAGCGCCCGCGCCGACCCCACCATGTGCCTCCCTCAACACTGTGCTCATGATAACCGGCCAGCACGCGATGTGAGGCTTGGTGACAAAGAAGATTGTGGAATGCGTTGGTTTGCTTCAGCTCTTCATACTATTATTACTTTCCAAGAGGATTTCTTCTTCGGGCCCCCATTAAAATGAGTTGGCAGTTTTGGGGGGACCCTGAGCAGGTGGGTGAGGAGCGAGCCCAGGCTGTAGATGAACCGGTGCTCCGCGAGGCTCCGACCTTCACCCAGTGCCTGGTTCGCGTTTGCCGAGTATCGTCGCAGCACAGAACGGGGCCTCCACAGGGCCGTCAGACAACGTGTGCAGGATGACAAAGCCCGACGCTGGCCGTGAGAGAGCGTCAACCACAAGCTGCTGCTCCACGTTGAGACGCATCCCGTCAGCTCTGCTGTGTGGCCGCCAGGAGCGAGGTGCCGTGTGGTGCCAGAAGCCGTCAAGAACGGTCCACACCCCGTGTGTCTGCAAGACATCTGAGAGGCTCCAAGCATGCAGATACCCAGTGAGAAAATAAACCTAAAACCAGCTCAGGCAACATATTCTGTGGAGTTGAGAAATGGACAGGGCAGGGGCGCCTGGGGGGCTCAGTTGGTTAAGCGTCCGACTTCAGCTCAGGTCACGATCTCGTGGTTCGTGAGTTCGAGCCCCACATCGGCTCTGTGCTGACAGTTCGGAGCCTGGAGCTGCTTCAGATTCTGTGTCTCCCTTTCTCTGCCCCTCCCCCTCTCAAAAATAAACATTAAACATTTTTTTAAAAAGAAGAAATGGACAGGGTGGCTGGTGACATACGTTGGTGGATAATTTGGTGAGACGTGGATGCCCTTTAGTGGGTCCAGTGGCACTGACAGGGGTTTATGCCACCACACGACAATGTATGATTTTTATTTTTTATGAAGGACATTCCTGAAAGCGCAGATGAACTGTACCATGACCCGGCCACACACCAGTCGTGATAAAAACGACAGCTAACATCTCCTGAGCCAAGCACAGCTCTCACGTGATACATCACGCCGTGTGCAGCCCTCACAACCGTCCTGTGAGGTCCTTGCTTTCGTCAGCCCCATCTTACAGAAGAGGAAAGGAGGTGTGACGCGACCTCACCCACCTCATACAACGAACAGCCACGTGGCTGGTAAGTGTAAAGCCAGAGCGGAACCAGGGCTCTGGCTCGAGCGTGCCTTCCCAGACGCACCACGCCAGATGCCTGATGTGCAGGGGCCACGTGTGAGGGGACATGCGGCACGGCCACGAGCTGGGCAGACAAGCCCACACTGTCTCCCGGTGCAACCTGTCCCAAGCCCCTGTAACTCTGGATGCCTGCCCAGCCCCGGGAATAAAGCAGACAGAGGCAGGTGGGCACTTGCTCAGAGGACTTTCATGGGAGTTGTTTAGGGCAGGTACGATCTTTGTAACTTTTGGGCAGGGCTCACTCGGACCAAGTAAAATTACAGAGAACTTCCTGAGCGACAGCTCTATGTAACAGCTGTTCTTAAAGCCCCAAGGCCAAGGCTGGTGAAAGAGGCTCTGAGCTGTTCACAAGCTGGCTGTGCCCTCATGCGGCTTTATACCTTAGATCCTTTGCTGACGGGTTCCTCCTGCCCCGAGCCAGCGGGGTCTGCCTCGCAGCTACAATTCTGCTCATTCCTGAGCCCCAGTAGGAACTGCTTGCCTCACTCCCCTGCTAGGTGGTGTGGTCTGTGTTCCCAGGATGTCTTATTTCAGCTCCACATAGTATCGCCCCTCATCTGCCTGTACATCATGCCTTTCTAGGAGAACATGAAATTCAGGACAAAGGATTAGTCATTCTATCTTTGGCACAGGGATGGGTTCTCCAAGCACGACCAGTAAACACTGGATGGATGGATGGATGGATGGATGGATGGATGGGTGGATGTGTGGGTGGATGGGTAGATGGATGGGTAGATGGATGGGTGGATGGGTGGATGGATGGATGGAGCTAACTAGGTAAACTAAAAAAAAAAAAAACAACTGAAACATCCACCTTTGAACCACACACAAGCAAGTTTGGAAGCTCTAGCAAGGATGACACACGTGACAGTTTAATCAAGGAACCAGGATTCTGCTCACAGAGTTATTTAAAGGACTGGGGGTTATCTCTGGATGTTGAGTTAAAGATGGGCTTTATAATGTCCTCTACAACGATGTCAAGGTCCTATATTTTCTAAAATAAACGACACTGCATCCAATCATAAAAGATGCGGGTGGGTTTTCATTACAGGGCTGCTCCAAGCCCGGCCCAGCGGACCCCCCAGCCCCCCGTGCCGGGTCCCATAGAGCGCGGCCTCAAGCCTGTCTTTTGCTGCAGCAACACATCAGCCTTCCAGTCGATGCAGAAGGAGAAAGGGCCTTGCCTCTGCGGGTCAGGGAGCTGAAATCAAAGGAAAGCCTGTTTTCAGTAGAAGAAAAGGAAGCCAACACACAGAGAAAACCTAGGAGATGGAAACAAAGGCCCCTGGACCGAGCCGTGCCCACAGCCAGCTTCACCCCAGGCATCTGACGTACATGAGCTAATCAGTTCCACTTGTAACCTAGGCTGAGTTGGGTGGGATCCCGTCCCTGGAAACCGCAGTCACACTGGCTAAAAACACTGCGTGGCCGGGGGGTTACAGGGGACGTTTAGAAAGAACTCAGCACAGCACAGCTCCCGCCCCGGCCAGCGGCGCAGGAAGCCTGGAGCAGGACGGAGCGTCACTAACGGTCCCACCCGGGTACCCAGACAAGCCCCCGGGACCTCCACAGCAACTTTCCATCTCACGCTCACAATTCGTGCATAAGGACAAGAATCCCGACGGTCTCGATTCAATAGAGGAGAAAATGCCTGATGCCCAGAAATCTCGAGTTACTAGTCTCGGAAAACCAAAATCATTAGCGACAGACCCAAACCCCAGCACAGTTTTCTCTTTTCCGTCTCTGGCCACTGAAGGCGTGGCCCTGGGAAAACCTGCCTGAGCCCATTCTACACCTTCGCCACGGGAGCCACAGGGGGACACCCTCGCCGGTCAGCCCCAGGCGTCCTGCTCTGGGTCGCTGTGCTCCCAGCGCACTGCGCTGAAGGCCACGGCGTTGCAGGGTCCCTGGGCCCACTTGGCCAGTGCCGGTGACCGCCTGCTTGCAGGAAGTGAAGGGCTGCAGAGATTAAATTTGTGTGAATCCAGTTGGACAATAAGGTCAAAATGTGTTCAGTAGATTTACTGCTCTGCTTTCTTCAGCAGATCATGGATTTTTTAAAATTCAGGAATTATATGGGGTGCCTGGTGGCTCAGCGGGTTAAGCATCAGACTTTGGCTCAGGTTAAACTCAGAATCTTGAAGTTTGTGAGTTCAGGCCCCATACGGGCTCTCTGCTGTCAGCGCAGATCCTGCTTCAGATCCTCTGTCCCCCTCTGTCTGCCCCTCCCCTGCTCTCGCTCTCTTTCAAAAATAAGCATTAAAAAGTAAATAATAAAACATTCAGGAGCTCCGAGATCCACGCGGGGCTAGAGCTTCCGGACTCACAGGACACGCAGCACTAACACAGCGGGGGTCACCAACGGGAAGGCAGGGACCCAGCAGCCGCCGCGTGCCCACGGGGGCAGTGCAGATTCAGACCTCCATCCACAGCAAGGTCCGCCGGGGCCACACCGGCGCCTGCCTCACCTCCCCCCACGCCACGGTCCTCCGCTCACCGCAAGCACCGGCTTGCACAACGGAAGGTGCGTGAGAAAACATCCGTGCCCTCCCTCAGAAGAGGGTCTCCAAGTCAGAAGAGGGCAGTGCGGGCACCAGGCTTCCGGAAGTGCCCGCAGAAGGCAAACACAGGGTCGCTTGGTCAGTCGGGCCTCTGACTTCAGCTCAGATTATAATCTCATGGTTCATACGTCGTGCTCCATGCTGACAGCTCAGAGCCTGAAGCCTGCTTTCGATTCTGTGTCTCCCTCTCTCTCTGACCCTCTCGCCCCCATGCTCTCTCTTTCCAATATAAACATTAAAACATTTTTAATTTTAAAAAAAGAATACGGGACACCTCAGTGGCTCACTTGATTGGGTGTCCAGCTTCGGCTCAGGTCATGATCTCGCAGTTCATGGGTTCAAGCCCCGCATCCAGCTCTGTGCCGACAGCTCAGAGCCTGGAGCCTGCTTCAGATTCTGTGTCTCCCTCTCTCTCTCTGCCCCTCCCCTGTTTGCACTCTCTCTCAAAAACAAATAAACAAAACTTATGGAAAATATGCAAACTCAGAATCTGTTAAAATAGAAGCATCTGACTTTCTTTGTGGGTCAAGACTCAAGAATCACAGATTGAGCCACACATACCGTGTGAGCACTGAGGTAACAGAATCACTGAGAGTCTGCAGATGCTAGCCGTAAATCGCAATTCTGAGCAGTATTTGGGTAAACCTGACCCTTTCGAAGTAAATCTGTTCTGGGCATGCACTGAAACAAAGCTGAGTGTCCCACCAATGAGGGAAAGCCAGAAAATGAGATTCCCTGGGCTAACTAAACCCCAGTTTTTCTCAATTGTTCTGTTAACTCCCCCAGCATTGGTAACTAGTGAACAGTGTCACTCATTGGCTCATTGCTTCCGCAGATACATGTTGACCGCCCACAACGTAGCAGGAAGTGTACGGGGCACCAGAAAGCACCGAGGAGCCCGCACATGTCCAGCCCCCACCGCCTTCCCGGCCTGGTGAGGAAGGCACCGGAAGCCGTGATAAGAGCTCTAACGGGATTACAGACTGTGGTAAGCGCTACGCCACGAAGGACACAGACACAGTGCTGAGAAGGACGGACCCGATTCCTACTCTGGGATGTGGGAAGAGTCTTCTGAGAGTATGGAGTGTCGGCTGCACCCTGAGAGGGGGAGCAGGGAGCCACGGAAGGCCGGAGACAGCAGCCAGTGGGAGGCCCTGGGGCTGCAAACAAGCCCGACCAGTTCTAGAAACAGAAGCGGAGCCCTGCAGGTCAGCAGGACCCGGCCACGCGCACCGAGCCACTCCGTCTCAATTCCCACGGGGAGCCACTGACGGTGTGCGAGGCCGTGCAGGGAAGGTGACTGGCGGGAACTGTGCTCGGTCCTGTGTTTTAGAAAGACTTTGTGTCCTGCTGCAAACACGGTTCGCTGAGCTGCATTTAGACTGCTGCTGTGCCTGCCAGAATCACTGCGTATAGGAAAGTGAACTGGACTTACGTGTATTACTGTGAATACATCTCAAAAACACAATTTTGAATTTGTGAAAGTCTGCAGCTTGTACAAAGATACTGTGCAACACCGTCCACGCACATCTTGCACGAGACATAAATCCTGCAGGTTGTCTGTGGGATGCGAAAGGGAGAGGCAGGAGTCCGGCATTGCGGTCACTGCCCAAGAAGGAAGGACCGGAAGCTTCTCCCAGCTGGGTGTCATTTGTTCTTGTTGAAAATTTAAAGCATCAAGGACTAAGGATAACGTGTTAAGTCTTACTGGGATACATGTGTGTTTCCTCTTATTACGCTGTTTACCGGGTTTGAGATATTTCACAATTTAAGATGTCGGATGTTACTCTGTATGTTTAAGTGTCGAACGGTATTTATCAACTAATGAATCTGGCTTAGTACTGACCATTAATGGAAGCCATACAGCCTTAAACATAAGCAAGTAGATTTAGTGAATAGACAGTAATAGTAACTTACTTTACTCCTAGTCCTGGAGTAGTCGATCAACTTATTCAGGATGCTTAAAGTTCCAGCAGAACTGAAATGAACTGAACTTACATAAAAACTCACATTTTGTAACTTTTAACGTTTTAAGCTCTTGGTTTTCTAAGAGAGAGCCTTGTCCAACACTGTACCGGAGTTTGTTTAAAACCTCTGCAGGGCACCTGGGTGGCTCAGTCGGTTGAACATCAGACTTCATCTCACGGTTTGTGGGTTCGAGCCCCATATCAGGCTCTATGCTGACAGCTAGCTCAGAGCCTGGAGCCTGTCTTCAGATTCTGTGTCTCCCTCTCTCTCTGACCCTCCCCTGAACGTGCTCTCTCTCTCTCTCTCTCAAAAATAAATGAAACATTACAAAAAACAAACAAACAAACTCTGCAGCGTCCCAGGAGCTGGGGGGCGCCTGGGGGGCTCAGGTGGTTGAGTATCCCACTTCAGCTTAGGTCATGATCTCATGATTAAGTTGGGGGCTTTGGATCCCATGACCAGCTCTGTGCTGACAGAGTGGAGCCTGCTTGGGATTTTCTCTCTCCCTTTTTCTCTCTCTGCCCCTCCCCTGCTCACACTCTATCTGTCAAAAATAAACATTAAAAAAGGTTTTTTAGCCCAACTATGCAGAGTCCCAGCCCCATGCCCTAGCATTACCGTCACCTGTTTATCTAGGCTGATCCAGGGTGATCTACATTGAAAATCAGGTAGAAACCCTTCTCTCCAACTTCTGCCCTGGCTTGGCTAAGACGTAATGCAGTCCTTCCCTCCTCCTGCACCTGCACCGCCAAAACATCCAAAAACATCCTCAAAAAGAGGATGTTATTTCACTTGTACTTCCTCCTCGGGCATGGCAGTTCTCGAATGGTGAGTGTAGCCTGCTGTGGGTCCAGGGGATGCCTGCGGTGTGGACGGTCATGCAAGAGGGGACTGAACGGGGAGGGAGGGCAGATGAAACGCTCTTTTCTCTTCCTGATATTTTAGCCGCTGCGTTTGAAGGAGAAATCAGGACAAACAGTCTGACAAGTCTGAGTTCAGAGTGTGAGCAGGAGGACCGCTGGGCAGCCCGGGACCAGCCAGGCACGAGTGTGGGCGCGGAGCTGGAAGCTGTGTCGACAGCTCCCCCGGGAGGGAACCTGAGCAGCTGCGGTGCTGCCCTCGGCCATCCTGCAGGCTCTGAACATCGGACTAAGTAGCTTCTAGATGAGAGTCACCAATGTCTTTGTTTTGTCCCTGTGAGCGTGACCCAGCGCGAGGGGTGTTCAGGGCAAGAGAGTCCACAAAGGTGGTGATTTCAGAAAAAACAAATGGTCCCACTTTGCAATCACGGAAAACAGTAAGACATCGGGCTGCCCGGGGACACTGCGGCTTCGGCGTGTGACCGGGAGGCACCGGGCAGCGTCCCCCGCGGGCCGTCCGGCGTCAGGAATTCGGGAGGGCGTGGAGAGCTGCTGTGCATCAGGGGTGGACAGAGGCCATCAGACCAGTGGCGGGGAGCCTCCCGGCACAGAGTCCCACATGGCTGTGTCCTCATGCTGCACCGACAGCACTTCCCAGCAGGGGACGGCCTCTCACGAAGGAGCCCAGGCCGCACTACACGCAGGGCGCTCCTTCTTCTCCTGACACGTAGCCTGTGTTCTGCAGCCCCCAGTCTATGTGGGGGTCTCTGCACGCTGCCCGGCCCCCCACGGCCCAGCCCCCAGCGACAGGAGCTCCTGAAAAGGGCTTCAGGTTTTTAGAGACGTTTCTGTAGATGCAGGACATAGTGTGGACGCCTTCTGAGCAGAACACAGAGCCTCATCAAACTGCCGCCACCATCCGCCCCCACCCGAAGCATGTAGGACCTTCTGAAAGCAGGCGGGGGCGGGGGGCAGCTGCGGGCCACACGGGGCTCACACGGCCTCCCGCCCGGCCACCTCAGCAGAGCCTTGCCCGCACATCCAAGGTGCCCGGCGACGGGACAGAAACCCCACCCTGGAACACCGGGGCTCCGGGGACAAGGACTTCCCAGAGCATTCCTATTTGCAAAGCGTAGGGATCCCAGACAAGGAATCTTACCAATAAACTCCATTCTGTTCATACACCGTCGTTAAAAACTATGTTCTCGGAGTTTCCAAGCATTTGTAAAGCGCCTCGACCACAGCGCTGACATTATAGACCAAGATCACAAGGCAGCACGTGCCATTTAAAGCCGGGGCTGTGTGTGCGCGCGTGCCCACGGGGAAGACACAGAAAGACGCTGAAATACCAAAAAGCCTAGGAGGCTCGTTCGTGGTAAGATGATGCGTGACTTGTCTTTTCATAATGTCTGCTGTCTTCCAACTACCGATCCTAATAGGTGCTCTGGGAATCAGAGACATCACTGTACACGCACACCTCTCTATGCACAGTTGTGTGCCAATGCACGCCTGTGTGCACACTTCTGTGAGTGTGTGTGTGTACAACATAAACCAACCCCGACTCCGGAGGGGCCCCAAGAGGAAGGGCCCTCGGTGAAGAGCTCACTTTCAGCGGGACCGACACACGCACGTGAGGGCCAGGCCTCAGGCACAGAGCCCTGAATAGAAACATCATTTCCAAAAGTCACCTTTGGCTAAATCCTGGGCCTGCCTTAGGCTGCAGGTGTGCAAGGAAGCACGCTCGCACAGAGCCCGCCGGATGTCAGGGTGTCCAGCCCCAGCGGGTCGGGGAGCCCGCCGGCCCCGGTCCCCCAGGCGCCCTGCCTGTCACGTAAACAGGAGGGATGGAGGCCAGAGGGGCCCAGTGACCACTCCAGGCCACATGGCGAGTCGACGCTGGTGTGGACCCGGACCCGCCATCTGGGCTTGCCCGTCTCACTGCGCGGCGCTCTCTCAGCTCCAGGCGTGCGGAACGGTAGCCTAGAGCCCAGCCACGTGTACAGGTTCCTACAGAGCCAACGGCACCACAGGAGGCGGGCCACGCAGCCAGCGGACAGCTGTCGAGGCCGGTGCTACCGGGAACACCCGTAGCGGCTGTGGGGGGCTCCCTGGGCAGGGCAGGTGCCTCTCCAATCACACTCCCATGTCGGCAGAGCCCAAGGTGCCACAGAGCCACCACCCAGGGCCACACCGAGCATCAGATTTGGGGCCACGGTCTCCCCCAGGCCTTGGGGCTGCGCGTGGGGACCCACTGCAGGTGCCTGGAGTTCATTCGGCGTCCCCACTCCTGCTTCATGAACTGGGCCTCTTCCTCCCATCCCAGGGTTTCTCCCCAAAATATCCAGTGGGGCGCCTGGGTGGCTCAGTGGGCGGAGCGTCTGACTTCAGCTCAGGTCCTGATCTCACAGTCCAAGGGTTCGAGCCCCACGTCAGGCTTTGTGCTGACAGCTCAGAGCCTGGAGCCTGCTTCCGATTCTGTGTCTCCCTCTCTCTCTGACCCTCCCGTGCTTGCGCTCACTCTCTCGAAAATAAATAAACATTTAAAAAATTATTTTAAAAAATATCCAACCCTTATGTAAAATCTCCTTTATAAATACCAAGAAGTGCTTGCATTAAAAATGATGCAAGCAGTGACGTCTGCCTGCGTGAAGGAAACGAAGAGAATTGTTCTTTACATCTCGGCTTCGAGATCAAAATGACAACACACGTGGCTAAAGTTACTGGGCCCCACCTCCGTTCTCAGTCCCAGAGGGACTCCCACCAACGCCTGGGACTGTGCACTGACGGGCGCCCCGTGCGACAGGCCGGACCCGGTCGGCGAGAGGCTGCGGCAGAAACGCGACAGGTGTGCAATCGCGTCCCGGGACAGGGCTCCGCAGTAGGTGTCCGTCCCTCCGGGACAAAGGGCGGGGGAGCCGGCTCGCTCTGCCGCGACCTCCGCGCCCACCGAGAACGTGGGAGCACAGTCCTTCCGGCAGAGATGCAGCCGCCCACCGTCCCAGCGCCGTCGGGCCGGCTTCCCTCTCACAAAGGAACGCGCTCCTTTGGGGCACTGAGAAAAACCTCCCGAACGCCGGGCACGGACAACAGCGAACAGGCAGCGAAGAATCCTGGCTCACAGGCTCCCCCTGAGCGGGGACGCCCCAGCCTCGTACATCAGCCCCCCAAGCCCACCAGGTGCCACCCCACACAGGGCAGGCACAGGACAGCTTTCCTGGGGCTTCTGGTCCAGGGAGGCAAGACGCCCCCCCCCCCGGCCCGTCCCCAGTGACTGAGTGACTGATCATAGATGGGGGAGCACTGAGGGTCGGCCTCCCCAGCACGTGCAGGGTCCCTTCCCCGAGGAAGGCAGGGGTACCTGGGGGAACAGGAGAGAGGACTTGACAGGAGCACAGAAGGTGCGGTCCCCACGCACAAGCTGTAAGATGGGCACGGGGGCACCGAGGGAGCTGCCAGGTCAGCGGGGGGCCAGGAGGGGCGGAGCTGCAGCCCTGCGCCCCAGCCTGCCCCACGCTGCCCTCCCCGGGTGATGCTGACCCCCCGGCGTCCTCTTGATCTGAAGTGGCCACAGGAAGGGAGGCCGCGTGGGAAATGGCAGTTGCTGGCGCTCGTCCTCGTGAGACCACACCCTGGATTCCGGTGCCCACGTGGAGGGAGGGGGGACACTGGAGCCATAAGAGACGACACAGTGCCCGCCGTCAGGGTGCTGCAGCCCGGGGTCGGGAAGGGCGTGTGCGCCTGCGCAGAACCCGTTCGCATTTCCCTCACTGAGCCACTGAGCGAGGCCCAGGGAGCCGTCCCTGTAAGTCCCTGTCGACTTGTGACCAAACTAACCCGTTGTTTCGCGCAGGACCTCTGGGATGACTGGTTGCGCACCCACCTGGGCCGTCGGCCAGGCAGGGGCTCGGTCGGAAGGGCATCCAGCCTCGGTGAGCAGACGCCTGGCAGCCGCGGGCCTGGAGGGAGGCAGGGCCCCTGCCCGAGGCCCCCGCGCTGGGGTGGCAGAGGGCCTAACGGTCTGCCAGCCTCCCCGAACTGACTACTACGTGCTCACGTTCTCTCAGCAGCTTGATGAAATGAGAGGAGACGCGGCGGAGGGAGGAAGTCCGCAGGTCCCTGGTGACCCGGGACCGAATCGATACAAAGGGGCTGTGCCTGGCTGGAGGCGAGGTCAAAAATAAAACTGGCCTTCGGGGCGCCTGGGTGACTCGGCCAGTTAAGTGGCTGACTTTGGCTCAGGTCATGATCTCACAGTTCATGGGTTCAAGCCCCGCATTGGGCTCTGTGCTGACAGCTCTGAGCCTGGAGCCTGCTTCAGATTCTATGTCTCCCTCTCTCTCTGCCTCTCCCCTACTTGTGCTCTGTCTCTGTTTCTCTCTCAAAACTAAAAACTATTAAGTAAATAAATAAATAAAACCGGCCCCTTTCCCAGCCTCTCCAAGAATGTCAGATTAAGGAGCTTCAGCACAAAGAGCACACCCAGGGCGCAGACCCTTTGAGGAGGCCTCACAGATGTCGGACGGGGCCCCTCAGCGTCCCACAGCCAGGAGTCACTGAGGTGTCCGAGGGCATGCCTCGTGGACCCGAAAGTGTAGCTTTTAGGGATTTCAGGGACTTTTTTCAGGGCAGCCCCGCAGGAGGTCCGGGGGGGGGGGGGAGCGGCAAGGACTCACGCCAGTGACGTCTGAGTGCAGCTCCTGACAAATGGACGCGTCCCACAGGCCACAGAAAGCCCGCGCATCCGTGGGAGGTGGGGCAGGAAGGGGTGCCGCCAGCCCGGGCCCGGGACGGGACAGCACACGGTGAGACCCAGAAGCACGCTGAGAAAGCCGATGGCTGCAGACGCCAGGCGTTTCTTACAGCAAAGAAAGGAAGACTTGGAAGGTGGTGCCAAGAATCCGGAAGGCAGAGCCAAGAGCAATGGAAAAACCATCCTCAGGAATTAGAATCCAGCCCTTTCCAGGAACTGCCAGCTGGGGCCGGACCGCAGCGCAGGACGCCGGGGGCCAGGGCTACGCCTCCCACCCCAGCTCTGGAACAGGGGGTGCGAGGGCCATGTCCACGTGTCCACGTGTCTGGGCTCCGGGATGTAGACTCTCCCTCAAGCACCCATCTTTGTGTCGCTGGGCAGGCACCGTTCAGAGGGGATTGTCATTGAAGCTGGTGGACTTGGCTAAGGCAGACGCCCCTTCCTGACTCAGGGGTGCCGCATCCAATCAGTCGAAGGCTCGGGGGATAAAGTTCCCCAGGACGAGAGAATCCTGTCCCCGGATGGCCCTCAGGCTGCAGCAGCGGCTCCCACTCTTCTGGGCCCCCTGCCCAGCAGCCTCACCCCCGCCAGCCCCACACCCACCGGAGCCCACGCCACAGCAGAAACAACCCTGACTCTGGGCAAGTACAAGCATCCTGCTGCTTGCAACCCAGGGCCCGCGGCACCTGCCCCACGGGCACCCGCCATGCACGTCTGTGGGGCAGGTAGCTTGCCGCTGGCCGCATGGATCTCCGCATGAAGAGTTTGCTGAGGGAGCTGAACTCCGGGACCAGCACCCAGGACAGCGCCCACACACCTGGGCCTGATGTCAGGGACGGACTTGGAGCGGAGCCTGGTGCCACGCCGGGACGAGGTCCGGGGACTCGATGCAGGAGTCGTGACACAGCACGTGGGACGAACATGAAGTTAGGCGGGCGTTGTTTTCCAAAGACGGACCCGTGGGCGTTTCCCATCCACACGATCTTACCGGGTGAGAGGACACTCCGCCGCGGGAGGTGAGGTCCACGTCCGTCCCTTCGACTCCGGGCAGGCCGCAAACGGCCGTGAAGGGACACAGTGTGACGCCCAAGCCTGGTCTGCTCTCCGCCCTCAGGACACCGTCCTTAGGGGCCACGCCGCAACGTGAAGGAAGTCCAGCGCACTGAGGTGGCCGGGCCAGCCCCGCCCGCCCGCGGCCACCATGTTCCACACCGCACGCGGAGCCCCCTCCCACTGCAGGTCTGTAAGCAGAACCTTCCTGTTTAACGCCGCTCTGTGCCCGCTGGCGCTGCTACACAAAAATATCCAATATGACGCATACTTATTTCTCCCAGTCCTGGAGGCTGGGAAGGCCTGGATCCGGGAGCCAGTGCCGTCCGGGAGGCCGACTTCTCCCTGTCCTCACGTGGCTGAGTGAGACTCCCGTCTTTTCCAGCAAGCGCACGAGCCCCTTCATGCGGGCTCCATCCTCACGAGCTGCTCACCCCTAGGTCCCCCTCCAAACTACTGCACTGGGGGGCAGGGTTTCTCATGCGGCGGCTGCAAAGCCGGTGGGGGATTTGGGGGACAGAGTAACTGGGGTCTTGTGACCCAGTTACGAAGACTCTGCGTTACCTCTGACAGCAGGAAGCCACCGACAGCCCCACACGGTGAGGTCTGTGCTTGGAAATGACATTCTGAGCACCGTGGGACAGACTGACCAGAGGGGACAAGGACGTGCAGAGCCCAGACGAGGGGCAGCCACCACAGTAAAAGCAAGAGAGGACGGTGGCTCAAAGGTGGCAGGTTCAGCATTCACACTCTCGAAGACTCCAAAATGCAACAGTAACGGTGGCATTCACGCCGGCACTATGCTTATGAAACACTTCGTCCACACCATCTTATTTAGCGATTTCCCTTCATGATCCAGTAGAGATCAGCTCTGCAAAGCTAATCCATGTCCTACTCCATCAAGCCCTAAACTATAAAGCCCCACAATTTACATAAAGGAAATATCACAATTAATTTTATAACAGAATTATATGAAGTTACAAATTACGACTCTCTGCACAAGGTGCTCCTCCCTGGCCTTCCTTCAGGTCTCCAGCGTGCCCTAGGCCTCACCACAGGGCCTTTGCACACGATTTCCCCTGGGGCCTCCCCATACCATCCCCCTTTGCCACTTCCCATCTTTCAGATCCCAGCGTTTCCTCGTTACGTGCTTTCACAGTTTCTGAAGGAAAGTTTCTCCTTTCCTTCAGAATACTTGTCTCGGCCTGTCGCTATGCATGAATTGACAGTTCTGTTTACTGCTTTTATTAGAGTCTAGGCTGCAAGGGGTGGGGACTGGGCCTACTTCACTCATCACGGTATTCCCAGCCCCTAGAATTGTGCCTGACTCACGGAAGGTACCCCATAAATATTCGTGAAAGAAGGAAATTAATTTTTAATTGGCCAAACATTGCCCAGGACACAGCACGGCTTCCATTTCCAGGGCACTGTTTACTTTAATATCCTTTCTAGCAGGAACGAGGTTCTTGGCCAAGGATGGACTCCTAGACGTTTTTATTTTATTCCAGAACTGATTGCTGCTCTTTGTGGACTACTTTGCAAATATGTGCCGGGCACCAACACTGTAATTTTAGCATAATTGCAATAATTGCAAGAGAAAAGCCCCAGTCGGGGCTCCGGTGGAGACAATGACCCGCTGAACTCCAGAGAAGGGCAGGTATTACCCTGAGTCACCAGGGGAAGACGTGCGAAATGACACGGGGGCTTTCCGCCCTGCAAGTGGGCGGCGTCACAAGGCACCCCTATAGCCCGCTGAAGTGACGGTCCTCTCGGGTCGCGAAGCTCAGAGGCAGGGAGGCCTGGGGGCAGCAGAGCTGCCTAAGTGAGTCCAGATTGCCTGCAAAGCTGTTATTACCAAGCAGTTTATGCTGTTGGCATTTAGAAAACAACAGAAATACGATTCCAGACGGAGGCGTTCGGAGCTTGGAGAGTCTGGTTTTCCCGTAGGGAAACGAAGACCCCCAAGGGGTGCCCTACACCGGGGCTTCTCCCCCCACTGCCAAGGCTGCCGCTCATGTTGGGACCTACACGAGTGAAATCAGAAGCAGCGGGGACTGTGTGCAAAGATGCTCAGAGATGAGGCTGGGGCCTCCCCACTCTTCCAGAGCCTTCTATCCTCCTGCTAACAGAGTGCTCTGAGAGTCAAGGTTGGGCCTTCTGTGAAGGAACGCCCGGTATCAGAAAGGCCGGAGGACCACATGCGAAATCTCCCGCCTGCATGCGGTCCCAGGCTGATGCCCGCCACACTGAGCTATTTTTTTCTCTCTCCCAAACCAAGATTGCTTTAAATACAAGCAAAATCTTAAAACTTTGCTCATTCTGTTCTAATTATGTTATCAGCAATGTCCGTACAGGAGACACTAAAGGCTCCAAAGGCTTGTTATCTCATTAAAATTTTTGCTTAGTGATTCCCAGAAGAGAAACTCAAAATGCCAATTACCATAAATTTGTAGGCAATGGCTGTCCCTGGCACAAATCTGGGGGGGGGGGAGGGAGCCAGCTCCTGTGGTTTTGGGGTGTGGAGAGGAGTATTCTAATAACAGGACGCCATTAGCTCAGGATAAAAGGCTCAAGGGCAACGCTGGCATCCATTAGGAGCTCCTAATTAGAGCCAGTAACTGCTATTCAATGAGATGGAGGGAGGTGGCCAGGGAACATGCCGGGAACAGAGCGCACTCCGCGTTCCCTCGGTACTTACGGGGGATGGACAGGGATTCAGGAGCCGATGCTCATGCCTTTGGTGGTCTGCGTACAAACGCAGGGTATCAAATGGTTTTTTCTTTTCTCTTAAAATAAATATGGGGGGTCGGAGTTACAGAATATGGTTTTGTAGGAAACCGAGAGGTGCTGGAATTATTCAAAACCTTCCTTGTTTAAAGTCACAGGAGCCACCCCCCCTGAGCTAGCCCCCTCCCCCAGACCTGCCGGGTCTGCGCGGGAGGCTGGGGGTCCCCAGCACGCGCGGGGGCTGCGGAGCCTGAAGCGTGGCTGGCATTCCAAGTCCCCTCCGGAGGGAGAGCGGTGACGCGCACCGGGTCTTCCGCGGCGGCTCCCTGTCGTGCCCCCACCGCATCGTGATGTCGGGCACGTTCGCACAGGCCACCAGCGCTGGCACGGGGCTGCCCGGCCAAGTCGTGGGGCACTGGCTCCGCGAGAAGGGAGCCCAGGTCCGCCCACGAGGCGCGAGCAACCGCGGGCTGCGGCGGAGGAGTGCGACCCGGAGGCCTGGCGGAGGAGGGGGGTCTCGGGGTCCCGACCTGCGGCCAGAAGGCTCAGAGCGGCCAAGGGAGGAGAGATGGCGGGGCGCGAACCTCTGCTCCCCGGGACCCCACTCCGGGAGGGGCCTCTCATCCGCTTCCGGGGGCCCCTCGAGTTGGGCGCCGCGCAAAGGCCCTGAGAAAGCGGGGATCCCCGGCCGCGCCGGCAGCGAATGTGGCCACGGCGCCTGGGCGCCCCCCGAGAGCGCTCCGCGGGGGTGGCGGGCCTCGGGCTGGGCCGGCTGCGTGCGGACACGCGATGGGCTGAGGCGCTCCCGGGGGCTCCGAGGCGGCGGTCACCGCGGGGTCGGCGGGGGGCTCGTCGTCCCGGACACCCAGCGCGGCCGCCGAGTCCCACCCCCCACGGCAAGCCCATCCGGAGGCGGCAGCACGCTTCCCGGGGGAGTCCCCGCGGATCGGACGCCCGCCTCCACGCGGGCGCCGGAGGGCGAGACGGAGGTGCGCCCAGCCCACTGCCCCCACCCCCGCCGCGAGCGGGCCCACCCCGGCCACCCCCACCCCTGCTCGTCCACCTACCCCCCCCCCGGGCGCTACCCCATCCCGCCCCTGCTGCCCCAGTCCCGCGCCTCCGGGGGCGTCTGACCACCGCCTTGCGTCCTCGGGACCCACCCCTACCTCGAAGCTCCGCGCCTCGCCCTCCACCCCGGCGCCCACCCGAGCCCGGACGCTGAGCCCCGGTCGGTGGTCTCCGGCGCGCATGCGCGCGGGCCTCTTCCCGCGCACCTGTGAGAGCGCCCGGGGGCGGGGCGGCCGCCTCCCGCGCACCTGTGCGAGCGCCCCTCGGGGTCCCAAACCTCTTCCCGCGCGCCCGGGAGCGCCCGGGGGGGGTCGCTGGGTCTTCCCGCGCGCCCGGGAGGGTCCTCCTCTCCTTCCCGCGCGCCCGCGAGCTCCGGGGTCCTCCGGCTGCTTCCCGCGCGCCCGAGAGCGCCGGGGTCCTCCGGCGCGGCCTGGCCCGGGCCGGCGAGTCCTCCTCCCCCCGCCTGCGCCCCGGCCCCCGGGGAAGCGCGCCCCCCGGCCCCGCGGGGCCCCGGCACTCACCCTGGTCCGCGGACGCCCAGCCGCTCCGGGGAGCGCGCCGACGCCTGGAGCCGCGGGGGCGGGGGCGGCCGCAGCCTGGGCCGGGCGCGCGTGCACGCGGGCGCGCCGCCGCCGGGCGGGAGCGCGAGCCCGCGCCGCCGCGAGTCCCGGCTCCGGGGAGAGGGTTGCGGCTCCGAGCGGGGCCCCCTCCGCGCGCCCGGCCCGCCCGCCGCTCGCTTAACCCTTTCCGACCCCGGGGGTTCCCGCGGAGCCGCCGGCTGCGGGCGCCGAGGCCGGCGCCACGCGTTCCCACGGCCGAGGACGCGCCCCCGCTGCGCGTCGCCTTAGCGTGTTCGAAGCCCCCGGCCACCCCGCCAGAAGCCAAGTGCCGGTTCCCGCCGGCGCGCAAGAGTCCCCGGCCCGGACTGCACTCTTTTGTGTCCTGCTTCCCCTCCCCGCCCCTCCTCTACAAACCCGTACGACATTTTGCAGTGTTTACATGTTTGCAAAATTGGGGGCGATGCGTTGTTGACATATTTAGTGGTTAAAAACCTACTGCCTATCTCCTTGCAGATTCCAGGATAAAAGAGAAAAACGTTCCAAGCACTAGAGGAAAATTGAACTTTGTCCTGTCTCAAAGTGTGGCCTCAACCATCTCCTGCCCCCTGCAGATGGGACGCGGTGTAGGGCCTCGGGGCCCCTCTGGACCTCACGGAGAACGTGGAGAGCGAGCTCCCCAAAGCCCCGCCAGTGGACGAGGAGGTCCAGTCCTCGGACCTCTGCCACTTTTCATTCCTGCGAACAGCTGCTTCCTGCCCAGTTCAGTTCTAATTACGCCTGGACCCCTGATGGCGAATGCTGTTTTTAAAGATTTTGTGCAAAAATTACGATGATTACATTTCCAGAGGCACAGAGAGCCTCAGACTTTTTTCAAATTTTGCTTTTGACAATCTTTGCCGGTTTCATACTCTGTGAGGCCTTTGGATTTCAGCGCCAGAGCGGATTACCTGAGAACATCCTTAAAAAATATGGTCATTCATTTGCCATGTGGAATTCTTTACATCGGGATTTGGATCAAAGGGAGCCGAAACCAAGCAAACTATTGGGATATATATATATATATTTTTAAGTTATCAGTTAACTATACCTGAAGAAGATTTTTGGGGGGCTGAAATCATTCCCTTCATGCTCCGTTTTTATTTCATTCTATTTACTCCAAAAATATTCCAAAATCTACTGGGATCTCTTTTAACGAATGTCTGTTCACCTCCACACGGGCACTATGCATCACTAGCTCGCCCAGTCCGACGGGCTTTGAGATGCCTGGAGTCAGGTTTTCAATGTCCTTCCCAGCACTGCCTCCAGCCCGCACCCCCATTCTTTCAAGAGAGACTAGGCTGACCTGCAGATCCATAGCTTCACCTGCCTTCTGTACCCAGTTTTGTGGATTAGCATCAAGGGGCCACTAAGCTTTCCCCCACCGCAGGCGGAGTCCTGGCCTGTCTTCTCTACCATTCTGCAAACTTCCAGAGATCGGGTAATACATCGCATTTAACTTTTCTTCCCGCTGGAGTTTACAATGCTTGCCATATACTAGGTTCTCAGTAAATGTGTACAAATGAACGAAAAACTAAATGAATTAACTTAAAATACTCATCCAACCCATACACCATCTGGTAGATAAGGTGTGCGGGAAGCCCCATCCATTTCCAGGCTTTACATGTTTTATTTTTAAAAGTGTGCTGTGGTCCCAATATAGCCAATGGGAAATGCAAGGGAATAATCCACGCATTTAATTAGGAATTCATCCAAACTACAGGGACATCCAAAGGGCCGGAAATCGAACACGGCATATAATAACATCCAGAAGAAGAAGGACTTCTCTTAAGCATTAAATAACATCTATTTTAACAGTACTTCAAAAATAATGTCTTACTATTTTAAATTTTCCACTAATCATGCATGGTGCACTTGAAGAAATGTATAAATATATCCCTGTACAGAACTGTGTGAGGCAGAAATGTAAATGGAAGTGAAACTCAGAGCCGCCCTGGGTAAGAGGGTGTACGGCCCCCTAATAAATGCAGGGTCTCCTGGCCTGGCACCGGGCTTAGGGGACTCTGAACCCCATTTCGAAGCTGCACGGAGAAAAGCAGACACCACAGCTTTGCAATTCAACAGATGGGATTTCAAACACCAGGTTCACCATTTCTCAGTCTTACGATTTGAACAAGACACCTAGCCTCTCTGTGCTCCTCTGTCCTGTTCTGTCAGTCAGGGGTATGACTGCGCCCTCCTGCGGGGACTAACCGAGGTGAGGCGTGCAAGGCACGTAGCGCTGTGGGGCTTAACTCCAGCCGGAGGACACCCCACGCGTTCCCGTGGCTGTCGCTGCCCCTCTGGCCGCCTGTCGGCAGATACTTCCTGCCCCCCGCCCGTGCTTCTGTACATGGTCTTCTCACACAGCTCGCAGTGCCTCCACGCAGAGGGACAGGTGGCCGTCGGCCTGGCATCGTGCTGAGCCCCCGAGGGTGCTGGGTGCCGGCTTTCCGCTTGTGCTGCTACAGGGAGCAGACAATTTCCCGGGAGCTTTTAATAGCCCGTGAGAGGTTATGCACTCCTGTCTTCAAAAAGAAGGCAGTTAAATTCCAATAGCTGTCAGGAGTGGTTCCGACTGCTACAACTGGCATGGAAAAGTAGTTAGACTATCTGTGGTTTGGGGTGGAGACAAGTCCCCGGTTCCTTTAAAACCTCGGCCCGCGTGCACAAACGTGACGCCCTCTCCTGCGCACCCCTGAAACCCCGTCCCCACGGGACCGCCCCCTTCGGCTCCGCGGACTCCGGGTGCGTCTGCAGCGCCGTGTGGGCTGTTCTGTCAGTGTGCTTAGTACTGTCCTCGGGCCGCGCGCTCCCAGGCGTCTAGTGAGCCAGTGCCTGGGAATGTTGCACTTGGAGGAGAGGGTGCGAAGGCCCCGGAAGTACCGCTGATGATCGGCTGTTTATTGGCTATATAGTGATGGCGTCCTTGTGGTGTCGCTGCAAACGCTTTATGTCACAGGACAGCACTTCTGCCGTCCTGATCCGGACGGGACAACGGAGACCGTCCCCTGGCCGCACGCCGCAGGCCCGCGCTGTGGTCGGATGGAGCTGTGCTGAGCGCTGCTGGAGCAGCGAGCCGGCTCCCTGGGCGGCCGCCACCAGGAGGCCGTTGGCTCCGGTCTGGGGAGGTGTATCAGTGCGCATTCTGGGCAGCCGTCTTTTGGAAAGACATACAAGTGAAACAGTTATTTTTAAATATTTCCAAGGCACGGGTGTGTTCATCATGTTAGAGCAAGTTATGTACGACCAGACGGGACCTCCCACAAGTCTGTGTAAGTGCGTGCAGGGGCCCGGGAAGCGCGCAGGCGTGGCGCTACCCTGAGGGGCGGGACTCTCAAGAGTCCATGGGACACGCGCGTGCGGCTAATCGTGACCAACCCGGGCCCCTCTGCACGTTCACAGTCACACCCTGTCTTCTCACATGAGCAGGTCCCATCGTCAGAGTAAAACGCAAGGAGTCTAACGAGCACAAAAGCCACACTTCGTGTAAGGGAATTTATGTTAAAAATAAAATCGGTTGCCCAGTACATCTCACATTGATTTCCACCCCAAGCCCCAAAATACTTTGTGCCGCGACTGAAGGGTTCGCTTTGCCAGCTGAAGCTGCCCGGTGCACGGCGTCTCTTCCAAGTGCCTGAGTCGCCCAGAGAGACGGGGTGGGGCGGGTGTTGGCCGTGCAACCCAGGGGATGGGTCCTGCCCTGAGCACCATTCTGCTCGGCACTCCTACTTCACACAGTATACCTGAAAGAACTTTCCAGAAGGGACCCCAGGCCGCTGGCCCACTGCTCTGTCAGGTTAGGGCCAAGATGGGAGTGGTCTCGCTGATCAGGCAGCACGGTGGACAAGCCCACTGCAAGTGTGGGCGCTGCAGGAGCTGGGTGCCTGCAGGCCTCTACCGCCACACTGGGAAGGCAGCCGGCCGGGATGCCGGCTGTCCTCAGATCAGTCTCCTCTGCACCACGCTGCAGGCACAACACTAAGTTCACAGGGCGCCTGGCTGGCTCGGTCAGTTAAGCAGCAGACTCTTAAGGTCCTGATCTCACGGTTTGTGGGTTCAAGCCCAAGTCAAGCTCCTTGCTGACAGCTCAGAGCCTGGAGCCTGCTTCAGAGTCTGTGTCTCCCTCTCTCTCTCTGCCCCTCCCCTGCTCACGTTCTGTCTCTCTGTCTCTCAAAAATAAACAAACATTAAAAATAAAAGAATGTTAGCAATGCCGTAGATGATGTGCAAAGTTAAATAAGACAAAAACCCAAATCAAAATGTAAGCACCACGTAATTGCCCTCCCCTGATAATGCAGGCATGCAAAAATCGTTTTTTCAAGTTCTTTTCACATAGTAAAGGTCTAATTAGTAAATCCTCGAAGTATAAACTAAATAAGGACACCTTACCCATTAACCCCAACTTAAAGGTTCTTATGGGCTAAGCTGTGTCCCCTCCCCCATAAAGGGCTGTTGGAGTCCTAGCCCGAGTGTGACCCTATTTGGAGATGGGGCACCGAGTTAGAATGAGTCTATTGGGGTGGGCCCTAACCAACGCGAGCGTGTCCTTCCAGAAGAAGCCTCCGTCACAGGACGGGCACAGAGGGAGGCAGAGTGAAGACAGACATAGAGGAGGGACAATCCAGCCACAGCCGAGGACGCTGGTGCGCACCGGCCGGCAGACGCGAGGCTGCCCGCAGACAGCAAGGCTGCGTGTCTGCTGCCTCCCTCTCCCCCACGACCTCACGCAGCTCTGGGACGCCAGCACCGAGGGCTGGGGTCTTCTCTGCACACAGCGCCTCCCAAACTGTCTGCTGCGGGCCGGTCCCGGCTGTGTTCCTCGCTTTTAATCCGCCATGGACCGGCCTTTTCAAAATACAATACAATGAATGGGTAGACAAAGGAGCGTCTGGAAAGCACACCACACACGAACAGTCGCCTCCTCGGGAGGTGGTTAGCAGGCACACGGGCGTTCTGTCCGGGGCCACCCGCGTTTCTGCCCCGCACGCGGTGTGGGGACAGCCGGGGACCCGCAGCGGCCGTGGGAGGAGCAGCCCGGGCCCCAGCACGCACGCCCTCCCGCTCCGCCGGCCGTCCCGACGACGTCTCACCGAGGGACTGGGCGACGCACTGCAGAGACTGACTTGGGGGGACGTTTGGAAGTGGCCTCTGAACGATTCCCAATACACACACAGACCCTGGGGCGCCCGGCGGCCCCTTGATTCCGGCTCAGGTCATGATCTCAGGGTTTGCAAGCTCTAGCCCCAGGTCGGGCCTGCTTGGGATTCTCTCTCCCTCTCTCTCCGCCCCTCCCCCACTTGCTCTCCCTCAAGATAAACAAACAATCTGTAGGGATATACGCAGAATCTAGCGGCAGCCAGGCGAGCGGACGGACCCCTTCCCAGTTCTCTGGGGTGCAGCCGGCAGGAAAGCTCCCCTGAAAAACCGCACAGCCGAGGGCCTGGGTGAAGACCAGGCCTTTCGGGGCACGGGGACGCTCGGTTTTGTGTGTACAGAGTGCCCCCAGCTCCTGTGCTTAGTGCCCCTGCTCCGGGAAGCAGGCTGAGGCCTTGGCGGGAGGAAGGGCCCCCGTGCAGCTGCTGGGAGGGGACCCACGGCCACTGCCTCTGGGCGCCCCCCCCCCCACCCTGATGCTCCGAGTTGTTTGTGCTGCAGCAAGGGGTCGGGGGCCACTATGCCTTCCCAGCTGTCCCCTGGCTCCTCCGGAGAGGCCTCTGTCCCCTGCCGTGCTCTCCTCCAGAGCCCCCTCTCCCCTCCCGGGGATCCTCTCCCTCCTCCCCCGCTGGGGCGTCTCTGGGGTCCCACTCTGGAGCCTCAGTGGGCGTGGACCCCGGTAAGGGTGAGCAGATGGCAGCACTGAGCCCCATCAAGGCTTCCCCTCTTTTCCTGCAGCCTCAGAGGTGACCGTGCCCTCCACCTGTCCCCCCTCCCCCGACTTGGGCCTGTGCTTCCTGGAAACTACCTGCAATCACCCGACCCTTCCAGCACGTCCCCGCCGGGCGCCTCCCGGAACCGCCAGATGGGATGCGCGGAGATGTCCGTGTGCGGAGCAGGCCACGTTAGGGAGCCGCCCGCACCTGTGCCCGCACCCGACAGGGCACACATCAGGGGCCGCCTCCGGCTCTGGGCCCAGCCCACTGCCCCACACCTGTGGCACCTTCCGGAGCCACCACAGTGTCATGTACCGTGTCCACACGGCCTGGGGCCACAGGGCCTGCATCTGGGTTCTGCCCTTACCTGCGCTGAGCCCTTGGACACTGGAGGCTCACAAGCAGCAGCTGTAGCTCTCAGCGCCTCTCCCTCCAACGTGCTCAATCCAAGCTTAGCACACGGTGCAGAAAACAGGAAGTCAGGCCGTGGCCCCCACACTGGAGAACCCACCCCAAACCGCGGAAGCCCTGTTGGCTTGGATGGCATCTGGGCATCTGGGCGGGACGCTGGGATGCAGGGACACGGGGATGGGGGGATGCAGGGACACAGGGATGAGGGGACGCGGGGACGGGAGAACGCAGGGACAGGGGGATGCAGGGCCAGCTGCAAGGAGACCTTTCGGATGAGCTGTTGCTGTCCCACCCTCCCCTTCGCCCCGGAAGTTGTGAGACAGAAGACAATGGGCCCTCGCAGGACTCGTCAGGGTCCCCAGCGGGGCTGCCGTCTGGTGGCGCCTCTGTGTGGCCTAGTCTTGTGCGAATAAGGCTCCCGTTCTCAGTCCACAGGACGGCACGGCTCCCCGCGGTCACTGTGACAAGTGGCCATAACATCGGTGTCCTGCAGGAGAGAAGCCCAGCCGTGTCTCCCAGCACAGTGGCCGGGCCGTTCCTTCTGGAGATTCCGGGGGGACCCTGTCTGCCGGCTTCTCGGTGTGCACGAGCCCGTATGCGGCTTCGCCCCTGCGGGTCTCTCCCCACCTTGTCCTTCTCCGGCGCGCCTGCCTCTCCCTCGCAAGGACCCGCGTGATGGCCCTGGGCCCCGTAATCCAGGCTCGGCCCCTCTTCCCACGATCCTTTAATTAGCCACATCTGCTAAGTCCCTTTGGCTGTGTGAGAAAATGCATTCAGGGGTTCTGGGCACTCGGACGTGGGCATCCGGGGGCCGTCATTCCGGCCGGCACCACACTCAGAGCACGGGGAGCCCCGCCCTGGCCGTCCCTGCCTGTGTCTGCAGCGCCCAGCCAGGGCCTGGCCCACCCCAGCCAGCACACCCTTGTTGAGAGAATGACCAATCCAGTGAGCAGTGAGAGAGCCACGGGAAGACTGAACTAATCACGAATTGCAGGACGGCCCGGTGGAGACAGGGGTCCAGGGGAAAGTGTCTTCCCCGGGGACAGCTGCCCCAGCCACAGGCCGGCCACCGAACTAAGACCTTCGTCCGTTATTTGGTTTAAATCCTACCAACCTCGTGAGGCAGTAACTACTAAGTCCCTTTTACAGGTGACATAATGGAGGCTCAGAGAGGTACCTAGCACGAAGTCAGATGTCCAGCAAACCCAAGTGGTGAAGCCGCCCTCTGAATTTCGAAGCTTGCGTTCTCAGCCCGTTGTCTGCATGTCTTGAAAGCTAAAAGAAGTGTCAGGATGCTGACCAAACCGGGACAGTGGCTCCAGATAATCTTCTGGTTGCCAACTTTGGCAGAATGAACGCTCGAGCTTTTCCCGGGGGGGAAACGCGGACACACACACAGAAAACGCAGAGCCCCCGACGGTCAACCATGGCCCCTAGGGATCCACACACCCCAGGCACTGGGTCCCTGCCTAGGGCAGTTCTGTCCCCTGAGGAGTTCAGTAGTGGAGGCAGTCGGGAGCCTCTGACTACATGGAGACCAAGCCCAGATTTCCTATGTGTGTAAATCTGGACGTGCGCACGCTGCACTTGCCTAGAATAGCGCTGAAGTCAGGCAGACACGGTAAGACGGGGACATCTGGGGACAGAGCAGGATCCCGAATGTTCACATCAAAAAGAAGAAATCAAGCAACTGAGCTTCTCTGGAGACCGAGAACATGAAGCCCCGGTGTCCTGGCCTCAGAACCGTCCACCAGGGTCCGCGTGTGCGCGGGGCGTCCGGCATCACCCCTGGCCTGGCTGAGAACCGCTGAACGGGACACTGGACAGGAATCCCACACACTTGGCACCACAGAAAAAAAAAGCAATTATTTTTTGATGAGCAGAAAAACATAAAAATAACTCCTCCATCACGTACCGACCTAGAGCAGGTGTGCAGGGCTCTCTCTGCATGCACACCATGCACCAGCACTTCTGTACCTCAGAACCTTCCAGAATCCACCTGTCGACGGCTGGGGACACACACTGCCTGCTCCTCAGAGTCCCGCACCCTCACTTCCCCGGGTCTCCCCAGCTCTGTGCTCGGACACTGTAGGGAGCAGACCCACTGGTGCAGGACCCGCGGGGAGCCCTCCCCCAGCCCCTCCCACCTCGCCCTGGGCTCTGCCTCAGCAATCTAGAACAGCACGCAGGCCTCTGCCTGGTTGCACACCCGGAAAGCGGCGACTCCACGATGCGTGGCTGGTGCGCCCCGAGCCGGTGGTCTGTGTGCCCCGAGCTCCCTGGACACCCCGTGCCCCCTGGTGGGCAGCTTCAGGCAGCTTCAGGCAGCAAGCGCCTGTTCGGTGGTCACGCGCCGTGCAGCCCACGCCGAGGGAAAAGCCCCTCCATCGGCGAGACTGCGGGCTTCTGCGGCCCCACTGTGCGGACCTGCGGCGGCCCTCAGTGTGCTCGCTCCATGGCCTGGGGGCTCCAGACAACCTGCTCCCCCAGTCCCGCCGGCCCCCCAGGGTCTGCGCCTCCTCTTCTCCCTGCGGTTGCCCCCCCGGCACCCTAGTGCAGGTCAGCTCTGGTCCCGGCCTGCCGTCTGTCACCAGCGCCCAGTCCCCTATGGCGAGATGCCCCAACTCCCCCAGCCACGGCCTTCTCTGCCGCCCAACAGGGCACGACCCCCAGGCACATGGTGGTGGCCTTTCATAAGCCCAAGGAGACGGGTCCACGTGGTGTGTGCCGACAGGAGGTGCAGACAGACGCCATCTCAAGAGTCGGACTCGAGGGGCGCCTGGGGGCCTCAGTAGGTTAAGCATCCAACTTTAGCTCAGGTCATGATCTCACAGTTCGTGGGTTCGAGGCCCATGTCGGGCTCTGTGCTGACAGCTCAGAGCCTGGAGCCTGTTTCGGATTCTGCATCTCCCTGTCTGCCTGCCCCTCCCCTGCTCATGTTCTGTCTCTCTCTCAAAAATAAGTAAACATTAAGATAAAAAAGAGTCGGACTTGAGACGCTGCACCGAGCATCGAGAAGCTGTCCCGGACACCGAGACGGCTCTGTGACATGTGCGGCTGTGCGGTCACCGTGTGAAGTGGCAGGGGTCACAGCCCCCATTTTCCAGGTGACAGAAAATCAGCTGAGCTTCCCAGCCGCCCACCTCCTGCCCGGGCTGGGCACTCCCGAGCAGGGACCCAGGGCTTGGCACCTTCTGAGGAGGGACGGGGCCATGTCACTGCAGGTGTCGAGGGCGAAGGACAAACCAGGA
>PJEM01011364.1:0-54806 GCA_004023845.1 Helogale parvula
TAGCCAAAACATGGAAGGAGCCTAAATGTCCATCACCTGACGAATGGATCAAGAAGATGTGGTATATATTCACGATGGAGTACTACATGGCAATGAGAGGGAATGACATATGGCCCTTTGTAGGAAAGTGGATGGACCTTGAGGGTGTCATGCTGAGCGAAGTAAGCCAGGCAGAGAAGGACAGAAACCATATGTTTGTTCTCATAGGTCTAGCAGGAAAACAGGAGCGACCTAATGGAGAACCAGGGGGAGCGGAGGAGGGAGAGAGAGTTGGGGAGAGAGAGGGATGCAAAACTTGAGAGACTATTGAATGCTGAAAATGAACTGAGAGTTGAAGGGGAAGGGGGAGGGGAGAAAAGAGGTGATGGTGATGGTGGAGGGCACTTAAGGGGAAGAGCACTGGGTGTTGTATGGAAAACAATTTGACAATAAAATATTATGGAAAAAAATCCTGGCTTCACCACTGATAAGCTATCTATCTCTGAGTGAGTTTAGAATGTACAGTTATTGTGAGGATTCAATGAATAAATACACATGGTATGCTTAGTTTCATACCTGGCAAGATAAAGTGTTCAGTATTTGTTAGCTATTACCATTGTTTCAGGGGAAAAAAAAATCTGTTCCCATAAAGTCTCTTTACCTAATTGAAAGGGGTGATCAAACTCTGAGAATTCTATTTAAAAAAACTTGATTATGAAGAAACCCACAACCACCTATGCATTGGGTACCACTTCTCAGCATCGGGGCTTGTATTGGGCTCCTAGGAGGGTAAAGAAGCTAACGAGGGCTCGCCGCAGCCCTTTGTACTGCCACCGACACTACCTGTTGACCTCCTAGACTCGGGTAGGACTGAGGCTCTTGGGGTCAGCAGAAAGGAAGGGCCTCACCTCGATGGTGTGGCCTCCACCCTGTGTTTCTACAACTCCAAGTCCAGCAGGAGGCTATCCCGCCGTCATTCCTGCAGCGTGCTAAGGGGTCCTGGATGTGATCCCACCCATCATCGCCCTGGCCACTCTTCTGTGCCTGTCCTGGGCTTCGTGGAGCTCTGCAGGTTTCCTTCCGCGTCAAAGGCAGGGACGGGGAACCTGGGTGGGCCTCAGTTGCTTCAGCATCCCACTCTCCGTTTGGGCTCAGGTCGAGATCTCACAGTAGCTTAGACCATGTAGCTCTAAGGAACTAAGGTTGACGTTATGAAACGTGGAGCCATCAAGCCCCTTGGAAATGTGGGCCTGAGACCTTGCTTCCAGAGTTCCCAGCAGCCTCCCCAGGAAGGTCAAGAATGTCTCTTCCTAGCAAGTGCAGGCACCTGAAGATGTCTCAGGACCTCTTGAAGAAGAATTCGCCCACTTCTGCCGCATTTGCAGGCTTGTCTGAAAAAAGTACTTGGCTTGGCTTTGGGCCCCGAGAGGCTGCTAAAGGTCAACCTGGATTTCTCTTAGAAAAGGTTCTTTAAATATATCAGTCTCTTAACGTAGAGAACAAAAGGAGAGCTACAAACCAAAGTCATGACAGTACTAGCTTTTATCATTGTCCGCATACTTACTTTTATCAGAGATTATTTCTTCAGAAGACTTCGTGTTACTGTCCAGGGCCCTTTCCTATCAACCTGCATGACCCCCTTCCCTGCAGGGCCACTCTAGTGGTCAGGGCAAGCCTTTCAGCTGTGGTTTCTCTGGAAGTCTTCATCTCTTCCTCATTTGTGAAGGACCATTTTCCCAAACCCAAGAATCTTGGTCTACAGCTTCTTCCCTTCAATGCTTTGAACCAATCAGCCCTTGCCTTCTGGCCTCCAGGGTTTCTGATGAGACATCTGCTCACAGCCTTATTGGTGAACATATGATGAAAAGCAATTTTCCTCTAAGCTTTATCGATGTGAATAATGAGCCTTCTTGTGTTTTACACAGCACAGCATTTCCCTATACGCTGTAGCACCATTTTGAGACCAGGAATTGAGTAGGTAAAGTGCAGACATTATGAGGGCTATATAAGTTAAAATTACACTTTTCTAACCTCAAAATGAAAAGGCACTGACGCATCTTAGAGATTTTGATTTCCAACAAAGTAAATCTCAATGTTGAAAAGCCCACACCAAGAAACAAAAAGCCCATTGGGATCCTATTTATTTTATTTTTATTTTTATTTTTATTTTGAGTAAAGGGGTCTTGGGTACAAAAAGGGAGGAAACGCTGTGGTTGCAGATTTCGGTGGCCATTATTGCATGATAGGCCCATTTCCTGCTCTGACTTCATAAAGCACCATTGTGATGTCGCCGTAGAACCTGTCTATATAAGACCCTGGCCCTCTGGGGTGTTCGGTCTGGGGTGTTCAAGCCCAGGGAACCTTGGGGACCTGTCGGCCTGACCCTAGCTAGCTTGCTTTCTGCTTCTCCTTTTGTCGTTTGGTTCATATACTTTTTTTCATTTTCATTTTTCTCTACTCATTTTTTCTCCACTTTCTTTGCTTTTTCCTCCCCCCCTCCTTTTTTAGTTTTTCTCTCTCAATTTTTCTTCATTTTCTCCCTTCATTTTCTTTGTGGTTTTTTTTTTTCGTTTGTTTCTTTCTTTAGTATTAGCGTTTTAGTACAGTTAGTATCGTTCATCTTGTTGGTAGAGTTAGTAAGCGTAGTATTAGTATAGCCTAGTGAGTGTAGTTAGATTTAATAGTATTAGCAAGTTTTATATTGTTGGTGGGTAGGTGGGTGGTGGGGTGAGGGGGCTGTTAGGAGGTCAGGGTCACCAGGCTTCTGAGGCTTTCGCCCATTGTCACCGACAGGGCCTCTAAGCCCCAAGGTAAGGCAGCTCCTTCAAGGAGGGGGCCACTTCTCCAGGATGCTGGACCACCCTGAAGACGGTGAAGTTGGATGTCTAGTTCATCCGCAAAACCCAGCAGGACCCCGCTGGCTTCCAGGGACTTGGTCAGGAAGCACAGAATGTGAAGACCTCAAACCATCGAAATACTGTGATGACAATTAATGTGGTTAACACCAGTGAGATGTTACTCCTGTTCTTTGAACACGTCCGTGAAGACGACCTGTTTGAGGATGTTCCGGACAAATTCTGCCAGCTCTTATCTGTAGTGGAGAGCTGTCACCTGCTAGGTCTTTTCCCCAGAGACCTGCAGCCAGAGAACCTTCTGGAAAGGGAACTCAGGGTAACACGCACAGACTTTGGTGTAACCATCCAGCTTGCAGGATATAAGCTGCACACGTTCAGGAGGAGCCCCCGTTCTGGTGGCCCGCGAACGTTCCTGCACCCGGGCGGCTCAGTGCCCCTCACCAATGTGTCGAGCCTGGGGCCGGTTTGGTACTCCTTGGCCATGGGCTTTGAGTTTTGCGTGGGGCAAGTCTTCTGGGACTTCCTCAGGGACTTGCCCCGACTAAGTGAAAAGCAACACAGTGTCCTCCTCTTCGTATCCCTGAAGGGCAAAAACGGGGGCCACAGATTGATGAGAAACCACCCAGGACAGAGAGGACAGTTGAAGTCCGATGTAAAAGATAAAGTGGAAGATGTGGGGCAGGAGGAAGGATGGGGTCCTGGGCCTCACACTGAGACACCCCATGAAAACAAAGACCTCCAGATGCCTCAGCGGATGGCAAAGTGGCTGTGCTGTCTGCTACCCAGCCTCGAGGCCGGCATCAGCACACCAGCCCAGACCACTCGACCCCAGTAAACAAACAGGAAGAGGTACAAGACGACAAAGGGACCTCAGGAAGAACACAAAACAGATTCCAAAGATTTTTATTTAATGTGAGGAATGTATTTAAGAAAACTAAAGTTCATCCATAATGAAAAAGCCATGGTCCATGCCTTTACTTTCTTTTGTTTGTTAAGTTTCAAGTAACTTAAATACCTATTTGGAAAGAGAGGGACAGGGCGGGGGGGGGGGGTTGGCAGCTGGGAAAGACCCCAAGCAGGCTCGGAGCTCTCAGCTGAGATCCGATGCGAGGCTCCAACGTCCAAAACTGTGAGATCCCAACCTGAGCCCACATTGAGAGTGGGGCGCTTCAGTGACGGAGGCCCACCCAGGCTCCCTGTCCCTGCCTTTGATGCAGAAGGAAACATGAGGAGCTCCAGGAAGCCTGGGGACAGGCGCAGGAGAGTGGCCGGGGCGATGGGTGGGACCACCTCCAGGACACCTTAACACGCTGCAAGAATGACGGCAGGATAGCCTCCTGCTGGATTTGGAGTTGTAGGAAACACAGGGTGGAGGTGGTGAAATTTGGGGTTGATGTGGGGTTTGTGGGTTCCAGAGTCAATGGCCAAGGAAGAATTTGTGAAGAAGTCTTTGGTGCAAAAAGGTGATTTTATTAAAGCACGGGGACGGGCCCTGTGGGCAGGGAGAGCTGCACTGGGGTGGTGACAGGTAGCTTGTTATGTACTCTCTGGTGGGGAGGGCGTTAGGGATAGAGTAAGACTCCATGGAATTCTGGAAGCAAGGCTCCAGAGCCCTGAGGGGTTAGCTGATGGTGGGGAAACGCCGCTGATTCCCATTCAATGAAACCTCAGTCCTAAGACCCCTCCCGTGGATCTCGGCGGGCCACAAGCTTCGAGAACGATGGCCAGCCTGTGGGATGGGGGTGGTAGGATGAAGCAGACTTGCAGGGTCCTCGAGGTTGGAAGAAGGTGACGCTGAGGTTCTCTTTGGCCCCCACCAAATGTCCTCCTTGAGGGAGCTGAGCTCCTAGAGGGAGGGCCCTCTGCCTTTTCAGGGACTTGTCAGTGGGCTGCCGGCAGTCAGGGAATTTAAGTCTTCTCTGGCCTCCGTTTCCTACATGACCAGGGCAAGCACTCCTGTCCTCTGTTATGGGGTAGCCACGAGTGTCTGAGGACGAGCACAACATATTCCGTCCGGGAGGCCGGCGCCAGCCTGTGTTCGGCCCTCAGCCCACTTCGTGCTCCCTCGGCACATCCCCCCTGACCACGTCTGACCTGGAAGCCGTTAGGGTTGCTGCAGGTGGAAGGGTCATCTTCTGTCGCTTCTTCCTGCTGAGGAGGGGCGGAGAGTTGTCCCTCCCTGTGTGGGTCAGTGTGGGTCAGTCCGGGAACACAGAGGGGAGTGAGAAAAGGCAGAGGCAGTGAAACCTTCCTTGAGGAGAAAGGATCGTGTGCTGGCCTGAGGTGATGGAGTCTTGGCGCCAGGCAGGGGGACTGGGAGAAAACAGCTACCAGAATGACAATAGCTAGAAACAGGAGCCCACGTGGAAGTCCTTTGGTGGCTGGCGAGCCTCCTGCAGGCCAGGAGTCGAACCAGTCGCTGAAGGAAAGAGGGGGATTGTTTAAAGCGCCATTTGGAGCAGTTATGTCCGTTAGAAATCCAGGAATGTTTCTGCGGGCACCCGGAATGTACGCACAGCATTTTTGTTGGATGATGGTTTCCATTCCACCTCGTGCAGCGGTTAGCACCTCATTGTCATTCTATTTTGCAGCACTGTTGTAGCATTGGAGTTATTTTGGTATTTCACACGAGAATGGTCCGGTATGTAGAGAGTCATTTAAGGCCTTAACTCCAGGTAACGTCCTGGAGACCCTCTTTTGTTGAGGAAGCAATCAGCTTATGAATCAGAGGTACCTTTCTAGAACTAAGAGAAACAGAAGTGACTGCTTAGAGCACATGACCAAGCTTGTGTCTCCCAGTGCTGCCAGGGAGGTATTAGATGTTGGGCTGGAAGCATCCTCAGATGAGAGTGGGAACAGCAGGAATCTGACGGGGCTTTCTGGTGTGTGACCCCAATGTCTACGGTGGTCCTTTTGAATGGCCCATCATAAGAAGGAATGGTTAGTAGAACTTGGGAAAAGACAACGAAAAAGAGAAGTTGTGACCATCCTCGTAAGAGAAGTTTGAGGTCTTCCACAGGCTCGCAGGAAGCAGAAGGCACATCAGTTCGCTCATCGATTTCCTGGGAAAGGGGGTACAGGTTTTATTTAAATACGGGATGCCCCTCTAACTGGACTGCAGCCCTTCTTTTGGAGTCAGATCCCCAGTTGAAATAGACTTTCCATCCTTTGAGTACACCAGGGCTTTTGGGTTTATATGGGGTGGGTTTCTGGTACCTATCCCATAAGAGCTACTCTCTAGTAACAGAACCCGATGCGGGGCTCGAACCTACCAACCGTGAGGTCATGACCTGAGCCGAAGTCGGATGCTTAACCGACTGAGCCACCCAGGTGCCCCATAGAACTAATAAAACTTAAAATATTAGATTTCCATGCTGTTAATCCATAGAAATAAGTGGCAGAGCTTGTTTTGTTTTGCATTTAAGTTTGATCGGAGACACTCCCTGGGCATCGTCTTCTCCCAGTTAATTGGGAGCAGAGATTGTGACCTGCTCATCGTGAGCCCATCAGCCATGTGAGAGCTGACCAGGCCTTTCATGAGAAACTCTCTGCTATCTGAGGGCTAATTTCATTTTATACACAGTCACTGTGATTTTGTTTGACATGATTTTGTGTGTTGATAGCTTTTATTAAGTAGATGGCAGCTTGTGTTTTGGTGAACATGACCTTGAGCCAGTTAGGAGGTGATGGGAGCTCACAGGGCTCTCCAAGCGATGTGGACTTCTAGAAGTGTCTTCCTAAGTGTCTTAGTCGTGTTCATCTTGAATTTTCTCTGTGAGCTGAGATCACTACTTACCCTTCTCTTGTTATTCCTAAGAGTTAATGGTCAAGCAAGTAATGCAGTGACAGGTTTTCTTTAGAGAAAGGAGTTGAGGGAGCTGAGGATTTCTTATATGTTAATTGTATCTTAAGGGATGCTATTTAGATTAAAGCTCTGCCTCAAAAGTCTATCAGATAATTATCGTGCTTTGATTGATGAGATATGGCAACACCTCAACTTTAATATTATATTGTCATTCTTTTAGGATGTTATAGTAACTACTTCTGAATATCTTCTCTTTTTTTAAATTTTTTAACGGTTTTTATTTATTTTTGAGAGAGAGAGACAACATGAGCAGGGGAGGGTCAGGGAGAGAGGGAAACACAGAATCTGAAGGCAGGCTCCAGGCTCTGAGCTAGTTGTCAGCACAGAGCCTGATGTGGAGCTCGAACCCACGAACCGTGAGATCATGAGCTGAGCCAAAGTCGGACGCTGAACTGACTGAGCCACCCAGGCACCCCACGAATATCTTCTCTTTATACATAGATTGATGAGAGTGTTCAGATACAATCTGTCTTCTAACATTATTAATCAACATTGTACAAGGAATATAGTTTTGGGGTGCCTGGGTGGCTCCATCCGTAAGCGTCTGACTCTTGATTTCAGCTCAAGTCATGATCTCACAGTTCCTGAGAAGAAGCCTACATCAGGCTCTGTGCTGAGATTCTCTTTCCCTCTGTCTCTGCCCCTCCCCCACTCACACTTGTTCACACTTGTTCGCGCTCATTCAAAATAAATAAATGAACACAAAGAAGACACAAGCGGTGTGTTCCTCCTGGACTGGTAGAGTGTGGCAGGGCCTGGGAGAGGGGGTCGGGCACTGCAGCAGCCACAGGGGCGAAGAGGGGCCCTGTCCTCACTGCGCTGGTCTCCACTCCCTGTGGGTGCTCTGTGGGCTCATCATCCTTTCCTGGATTGGGGGCAGCACGGCCTGCTTTCCCTCTTGCACAGAGGAGTTGTGAGAGAGCTTTTTGTGTTTACTCTTGATGTGAATGTGTCACTTTAACCAAAGACAGAAGCAGTACTGTTTTAGTATTGTTACTGCATTATTTAACTTGAGGTCCTGCTAACAGCCAGGTTAGTTACGGAGTTCCTTAATTTAGAGTTTGCTTTGGGTGGTGGTTATTAAGTGAGTGTAACAGTAATAATGCTGGTACTTCACGACAGGTCATTCAGCATTCGAAGGAATCTTGGTTTAAGTTGTTAATTTTTATTTTTCAATTGGAATCTTGTTGACATACAATATCATTAATCTCATGTGTACAGTATTGCAACTGGACATGTATTTATTTACAGAATGATCGCTGGGATCTGTCTAGTTACCATCTGTCACCATAAGGTTATTATAGTATTACTGACTGTATTCCGTGCACCGGACTTGATATCTCTCTGCCGTACTAATTTTATAACTGGAAGTTTGTACCTCTTAACTCCCTTCACCTATTTCTCCCATCCCTTGACTCCTTTCCCCTCTGGCAACCACCAGTTTGTTCTCTGTATTTATAAATCCGTTTCTGATTTGTTTGTTCATTTGTTTTACTTCTTAGATTCCACAAATAAGTGAAATCATATGGTATTTGACTTTTTCTGTTTAACTTATTTCACATACCACAGTACTTTCTTGGTCTACCTATGTTGTTGCAAATGACAGGATTTCATTCATTTTTAATTAAATTAAATTAAATTAAATTAAATTAGTTAATTTGTTTAATGGACCTCGAGAGGGTCATGCTAAGTGAAATAAGTCAGGCAGAGAAGGACAGATACCATATGTTGTCACTCATAGGTCTAACAGGAGAAACCTAACAGGGGACCATGGGGAGAGGAAAGGGGGCAGGAAAGAGTTAGGGAGAGGGAGGGAGGCAAATCATGAGAGACTCTTGAATACTGAAAACAAACTGAGGGCTGAAGAGGGAGGGGGGAAGGGGAAGGAGGTGATGGTCATGGAGGAGGGCACTTGTGGGGAAGAGCACTGGGTGTTATATGGAAACCAACTTGGTAATAAACTTTAAAATTTTTTTAAAAATAATTTAATTTAATTTTTTTCTTATTTTGTTGTATTGAATCTGTATTTTATTTTTTGCCTAAGTCTTTTGTCTTTTTAAAGTTTTTGTTTAAATTCTAGTTAGTTAACATAGAGTGGACTATTGGCATCAGGAGTAGAATTTAGTGATTTACCCCTTATATCTAACACCCAGTGCTCATCATAACAAGTCTAGTCCTTAATACCCATCACCCATTCAGGCTATCCCCCACCCACCTCCCTCTAGCAATCCTGTTTCCTGTTGTTGAGAATCTCTTAATGTTTGCTTCCCTCTCTCCTTTCTTTCCCTTCCCCTATGTTCATTTGTTTGTTTCTTAAATTCCATTTAAGAGTGAAATCATATGGTATTATCTTTTTCTGACTGACTTAAATTACACTTAGCATAACACTTTCTAGCTACATCCATGTCACTGCAAATGCAAGATTTCATTCTTTTTGATAGCTGAGTAATATTTCTGTGTGTGTGTGTGTGTGTGTGTGTGTGCGTGCGCACGCATATGACATCTTTTTTATCCATTCAAGAGTCAGTGGATTGGACTCTTTCCATAATTTGGCATTGTTGATAATGCTGTTATAAACATTGGGGTACACATGCCCCTTCAAATCACTATTTTTGTATCCTTTGGGTAAATACCTAGAAGTGTAATTGCCGGGTCATAGGGTAGTTGTATTTTTAACTTTTTGAGGAACCCCCAGACTGTTTTCCGTAGTGGCTGCACCAGTGTGCATTCCAACCAACAGTATAAGAGGCTTCTCCGTCTCCCTTGCCGACATCTGTTTTTTCCTGAGTTATTAATTTTAGCAATTCGAACAGGAGTGAGGTGGTATCACATTATGGCCTTGGTTTGTAGTTCCCTGATGATGAGTGATGTTGAGCATCTTTTTTTTTCTTAATATTTATTTTATTTTGAGAGAGAGGGAGAGGGAAAGAGAGAATTCCATGCAAGTCCTATCCTACACTGTCAGCAGGGCTCTGTCTCACTTACTTTGAAATCATGATCTGAGCTGAAATCAAGAGTTGGATGCTTAACCAACTAAGCCACCCAAGTACTCTGAGCATCTTTTTACATGCCTGTTAGCCATCTGGATGTCTTTTCTGGAAAAAAATGTCTATTCATGTCTTCTGCCCACTTCTTAACTGAATTTTTTCAGTTTCGTGTTTTTTGGGGTGTTGAGTTTGATAAGTTCTTATAGATTTTTGGATACTAGCCCTTGGTCCAGTATGTCATTTGAAAATATTTTCTCCCATTCCATAGGTTTTCTTTTAGTTTTGTTGATTGTTTCCTTTGCTGTGCAGGAGCTCTTTATCTTGATGAGGTCTCAGTAGTTCATTTTTGCTTTTGTTTCCCTTGTCTCCAGTGACGTGTCTATTAAGAAATTGCTACAGCCAATGTCCAAGAAGTTGTGGCCTATATTCTCCTCTGGGATTTTGATGTTTTCCTGTGTAACATTTAGGGCTTTCATCCATTTTGAATTTATTTTTGTGCCTGGTGTAACCAAAGGGTCCAGCTTCATTCTCTTGCATGTTGCTGTCCAGTTTTTCCAACACAGTTTGCTGAAGAGTCTGTCTTTTTTCCATTGGATATACTTTCCTGCTTTGTCAAAGATTAGTTGACTGTATAGATGTGGGTCCATTTCTGGGTTCTCTAATCTGTTCCGTTGATCTGAGTGTCTGTTTTTGTGCCATCTTGTCTTGATGAGTGCAGCTGTGCATATATAATGTAGCTTGAAGTCTGGGATCGTGATGCCTCCCATTTTCCTTTTCCTTTTCAGGATTTCATTGTCTGTTTGAGATATTTTGTGTTTCCATACAAATTTTAGGATTGTTTGTTGTAGTTCTGTAAAAAATGCTGGTGTTATTTTGATAGGGATTGCATACATGAGTGATTGCTTTCAGTAGTAAAGACATTTTTACAATGTTTGTTCTTCCAATTCCTGAGCATGGTGTTTTTATCATTTCTTAGTGTCTTCTTCAGTTTCTTTCATAAGTGTTCTATAGTTTTCAGCATGCAGATCTTTTATCTCTTTGGTTAGGTATATTCCTAGGCATCTTATGGTTTTTGGTGCAGATGTAAATTGGATTGAATCCTTGATTTCTCTTTTTGCTGCTTCATTGTTGATGTATAGAAATGCAACAAAGTTCTGTACATTGATTTTGTATGCTGCAACTTTGCTGAATTCATATATCAGTTCTAGCAATTTTTTGGTGGTGGAATCTTCCAGGTTTTCTTTTCTTTTTTTTTTTTTAGTGTTTGTTTATTTATTTAGAGAGAGAAAGTATATGACAGTGGGGTGAGGGGCAGAGAGAGAATCTCAAACAGACTCCATGCTGTTGGAACAGAACCCAATGTGGGGCTTGAACACTTGAACCTTGAGATCATGACCTGAGCCCACACCAAGAGTTGGCTGCTTAACTGGTTAAGCCACTCAGGTGCCCCTTTCAGGTTTTCTACGCAGAGTATCATGTCATCTTTGGATAGTGGATGTTTGACTTCTTCCTTGTCTGTTTTGATGTTTTTAATTTCTTTTTACTGTCTGATTGCTGAGGCTAGGCTTTCTAGTGCTAAGTTTAACAACAGTGGTGAGAGTGTACATCCCTGTCTTTTCCTAGCCTCAGAGGAGAAGCTCTCCATTTTTCCTACTTGAGGATATTAGCTGTGGCCTTTATAATTTTGAAGTATATTCTTTCTATCCCTAGTTTGTTGAGGGTTTTTATCAAGAATGGATGGTGTACTTTGTTGAATGCTTTTTCCACATCTATTGAGAGGATCATATAGTTCTTATCCTTTCCTTTATATATGTGGTGTATCACATTGATTTGTGAAGTGAGTCATCCGTGCACCCTAAGAATAAATCCAACTTGATCATGGTATATGATTCTTCTAATGTACTGTTGGATTTGATTTCCTAGTACTTTGTTGAGAATTTTTGCATCCAGATTCATCCAGGATATTGGCCTGTAATTCTTTTTAGTGGGGTCTTTGTCTGGTTTTGGAATGAAGGTGATGCTGGCCTTGTAGAATGAATTTGGAAGTTTTCCGTCTATTTCTATTTTTTGGAATAGTTTGATAAGAATAGGTATTAACTCTTTTTTAAATGTCTAGTAGAATTCCTCCCTTCTCGTCCCCTCTCTCCCCCACCATCCCCCTCTCCCTCATTGCTCCCTCTCTCTCCCCCCCTCCTCTCTCCCTGATCAGGACTGTCTCCCTCTGCAGCACCTATGATTCTTTTCTCCCCATATCATGTCTCTGCACCTCCTACCTTCCAGCACGTGGTCTCCTTTCTCCCTAGAGTTCTGTAATTTGTTTTCTCAGTCCTCAAATGTAATTTGATATTTATCTCGCTGTTTTCAAGGAATGAGGGAAACTTTGGGTCTCCTTTTAACTCTGCCATCTTCACTTCTCCTCTTCACTGTTTTTCATGCCTGAGTGTCCCGCCTGGCTAGGTCAACCCAGGTTCCTGAGGGAGGGAGTGAGAATAGGGTAGGGCAGGGAGCACTGAGAATGGAGGCAAGACAAAGTCTCTGATCAAGCCTTCATTTATTGAGAGAACACAAACATCTTATAAAGGGTTCAAGGCAGGAAGCAAGGCAGCTGACCTAGGTCAGTTGCTAGGAAACAGGGTCAAGTGATAAAGGCTAGGGTAAAGGAGGAACCCTGTATCTTGGGGAGATTGAGAAAAGGAAGTTTCCCAAAGGATTTTCATATAACAAAGACTTACAGGATCCTGGAGGTCTGGCTAATGACAAACTAAGGTTGCCTTTTACCTCTAACAAAGTATTGGCATAGAGGTAGCTAAGCTCCTTGAGGAAGGTCATTCTGATTGTCTCAAGTATTTGTCAATGGGCTGTATTTTTAAGGAAGTTTTTCTGGGAACTTTTCAGAAACACAAGTTCTCTGGTACCACTCTAGACCTACAGAATCTGAAATCTAGCCATCCCTTGTTACAATAAATCTTCTTGGTGATTTTAATGTCTTATCTGCTCTGGATACCTACCCTATCCCTGCTCCCACCCCAATTCATAGGGAAAAAACACTCTTTTCTTCGGTTGGGCAACTAGACTCATTCCTTACATGTTGATGATTGAATTTGTAGCATACTTCTAATTTTCACTGAAGGTCAACTGTTGCTTGAGAAAACAGATCACATAGGAGCTTTTTTTGAAAAACACTTGGCGCTGACCCCCCGGGAAGCGCCCCAAACAGGAACTCCAGGACAGCACTGCAGCCTGTCCAGAGCTTGCTCTGCAGACTCTCTAGCCCTAGCAAGTAAAGTGCGATAAGCAGCGGTGATCCCTCTCTAGTAGCCACAGTTGCAACCCAGCGGTATTGTCACATTTGTGCCCAGAGAGCACGGAGTGGAGGAGAAGCCCAGCCCAGCCACCAAGAACCCTCTAATCCCAAAGCGCGCCAGGCCTGCAGCCCAGAGGAAGCCCCACCCCTCGGCCGAGCGCCGGCCAATTGCGACGCACCGTGCGGCGCGCGGAGCGAGTTCGGTGGTGCCGGGAGGCGATCTTGAGGTTCGGTGGTCTTGAGGACACTGCGCGCCTTCGTGGAGGCTGCACACGCGAGGTGGCCGTGAGTCCAGAGATGCCCGGCGGCGGTTCATCTTGTACTAGGAAGGTAAGGTGTCACCTGGGAACCAGTGTCTCGCCAGGCCTGTTCCCTCCGCTTTGTCTTCTGGGTCTCCTGGTAGCCTTCCAGCGCCAAACTTTGTCCTACCCCCTCCACTTCCCCATCGGCCAGGCCGGCGGGGCGTAGGGAGCGCTGGGCCGGCCGCAGGCCGTGATGGGTGAGAGGTGGGCGCTGGGGTCCCTGGCTGGGCGGCGGCCGGTTCCGTCGGTGAGCGTGGCTAGAGCCTGCGGCGCAGCGTACCTCTGCGGAGCTCGGCCTCGCGCCCGGGGGTGCGGAATCCGCCCTCCGCTGGCCGTCTGGCGTCGCCTTCCCGGCGACATGCGGGGGGGCTGGGAGAACAACCTCTGCATGTGCGGGGGGACAGCCACTGCCCCGGGAAGGGGGAGAGGTCCTGGCGAGGTGACGCCAGTGAGCAGCGGTAGTTGAATCTGGGACCGGCGTGTGAGCTTATTTACCCTCGCGAGTGTTTGGCATTGTGTCTTTCTGACTGTCGTGGAACACAGGAAGACGGCGGTGGATGTGTGCATGGATGCCCCCCCCCCATATCTCTGTCGCCACACTTTTCCTTTCTATCCCAAACTGTTTCTGAATCTTTCTACTCCTACGTCAGTGGGAGAGGAGTCCGAAGCTAACCACCGCCAAGCTGTGCACCAGCTAACGCCCCAGGATGTGGGCACGGAATGCGTGTGTAGGAAATAGTACATTATTGGTGTTTAAATGATCGCACTTGTATTTGTGAGTACGTCTTTTCCTTCCGTGAACTGTGTTTGCCCTGACATGTGTCCCTGGTCTTTCTAAAGCTGTTTCTGGGGCGCCTGGGTGGCTCAGCCGGTTGATCATCGGACTTGGGCTCAGGTCATGATCTTGGGTTCACGAGTTCTCGAGTCCCAGCTCAGGCCTGGAGCCTTCTTCAAATGCTGTGTCTTCCTCCCTCTCTGCACGTCCCACTCGTACTCTGGGTCTCTGTCTCTGTCTCTCAAAAATAAATAAATGTAAAAAACATACTTGTCTGATCATAAAATTTTAAAGATGAAACACAGTGCCTCCTCTTTTGTCTCTTTTTCCTTTCACCAAAAACTTTTTGAACAAGATAGTCCACATTTACTGGTTCAACTTCCTTATCCGTATCATGTTTCTTTGCTTCTGGAATGACATTGATTGTCAGGCACTCTGTGGATTGTTACTGATTATGCGGAGTACCAGAAACCTATGTCAAACATACCTATTGATTAGAAGACATCCTGATTCCAGAAATAGTCCAATGTAAAAGAAATCAAGGAAATATATGAAGTTGTTAAATCATGGTCACTGTAGCATTTCAACATTTATCACTTGCTTTTATTGATATTTTGGGGATGGGGGAGGAGCGTTCCTGTCTGTTGCTTATCCTGACTCTTTTCCGGTCTTGCATCTGCTCATTTACTTCTCTTTACGCTGTTCGTGCCATGTTCTAATTTTTGACCTTGTGCTTTTACTCACTGTACAATTTGTCCTCAGCAACCTCAAACATTGACGTTAGCCATCACTGCTGTATAGCTGACTTTCAGACGTGTATTTGACCTTGTCCTTGAGCTCTGTTTACCTTCAGTGTCTCATGGAGTCCTCGGTTTCCTCCCCTAAATCCACTCAGCCCTAACAGTTTCTCCTGCACTCTGTTGGTTCATGTATTGCTAGTGACCCTTGGCCAGGAATGCCTGAGGCACTTGCCTGGCCCCTGGATTACTTGTACTAAGCCGTTTTCCCTGACCGGAGTTGTGGCTGGACCCGACCTTGTGGTTATTACTATGATTGCAGGATGCACTTAAGCACAAAACATCAGGGAACTTAGAGGAACAAGATTTATATATAACACCCAGGTCCTGGTGGGTACAGTGCACACCCGAGTGCTACTCGCAGAGGTGGAGGGGACTGGGGGAGAAGGAGAGCAAGAAATCCTGGGGTCTGCCTTGATGAGGGTCTGAGGGTGGGGTGTCTAGGGTTTTGGAGGTCCATTCTTTATTGGCTAATTTAAAGCCGAAGGGTGGGAATTAGAGCACCAGAAGGGAGAAGTGAAGTTACTCAGATGGTCAGTCGTGTAGGGTTACTGAGGGTTTTCTGGAAGGGGGACCTTCGTGGGTAGGGGCAGCTGAAGTCCTTATCCTGTTGGTTTGCTAGTAATTGTGTCGTATAATTGGTGCTGTGTTTCTTCAAGATGGGTGCTTCAGAAATGGATGCCTTGGCAACCAAACATTTAATGTCAGCCATTCACAGTACATCCTTAGAAATCCTAGTTTCTGACTTGAGACTCAATTCTGCCCTCTTCATTCTGTTAGTTTTAAAGAACTTAAACCAGTTTTTCTTGTCAATAATTATATTAGTGATTTGTTGCTGTTTAACAGATTGTCTAAAAACTGAAGTAGCTTAAAATAAGTGCTTATTTTTTCATTTGGTTTCTGAAGGTCAGAAATCTGGGACTGGCTCAACGGGCTGAGTGGCTCCTACAAGTTGCCGTCAAATGAAGGGTCACCGAGCCTGGGGATCCACTTCCAAACTCACCGTGTGTTTGTTGGCAAGTGTCCGCTCCTTGCCACTTCCATAGGGCAGTTCTCCCAACATGGCAACTGGCTTTCCGAAGAGAAAGAGACAGGGAGAGACGAAGAGGCCCTGCTGTCTTTCAGAACAGTCTCAAAAGTGACATGCCATCTCTTTAGTCCCATTCCTTTTATCACAGAGATCAGCCGGGTGCAGTGTGAGAGGGGACTACAGAGGATGTGAATGCCAAGAGATAGGAAGGACAGGAACCATCCTGGAGGCTAGCTCCCCCAGTCGTTTTTCTTTATTTTTCCTTTTCTTCTGTCACCCTGGGTCAGAGCCAAAGTACTTGTGGTTTTGGAGTTTTTTGTGGTACCAGCCATGTAGCCGGCTCCTGTTGCATCTTCTGAGACGACTTTCCCGTAGACCCCATTTTAATTAATACTGTTGTTCCTCTGCTTAAGCATTTCACTTCTTATTGACTACATAATCAATTATTTTGGACTTAGCTTGTGCTCAGAGCCTTATATATGCATTAATTCATTTATAGATGGTTTTCTTTTTTTTTTTTAATTATTTTAAGTAGGCTCTACACCCAGCACAGACAGAGCCCAGCATGGGGCTTGAACCAATGACTCTGAGATCAAGACCTGAGCTGAGATTGAGTATAATTAATTATAGAAAAAAATAATTATATATAATTAAATAAGTAATTAAATTTATTAATAAAATTAATTAATGTTTTATTAACAATGCCTCTGGAAATGAATGCATTTTAAAGCACATAAATCTTTTTGATAGGCCTTTTTCAAAAAATGTTTTGGTATGTTTTTTTGTTTTTCCCAAAACATCTTCTAATTTTTCTTGTGATTTGTTTCTTTGATCTGTTATTATTTAGGAATGTGTTGTTTAATTTCCACATTGTGATTTTTCCCAGTTTTATTTTTTTAGTTTTTAATTTCATTGTGTTCGTGTCCAGGAATGCTAGTAATGTGATTAGTTGATTGAGGCTTGTTTTATGGCCTAACATATGTGTCCAGCAGACTATTTCATGTTCATGTGCGGAGAAGGCGTGTTCTATTGTTTGAGGGTGTCTTTACTGTTTCTCACAGGAAGTCAGCTGCTCGTTTTAGTGAGGGGCCTTTTACATGGGGATTCGTTTACATTTTGCTGCTTTTGTGATTTCTCTTTGTTTTTTACCACTTGACATGATTTGTCTATGGTAAGTCTCTTTGAGTTTATCATAACTGAAGTTCTTTGAGTCTTTGGGTATATGATATTTCATGAAATTTGAGGTTTTGGGGCTCTATTTATCAAATAAAATTTCTGTTGCTTGTCTCCTTTTCTTCTGGGATTCTCAATTTGTGTATATTCCTAGGACTGATGGTATCCCACAGGTCTCAGAGGTTCGGTTTTCATTTGTTTTTAGCTTTTTACTGTTCTGCAGCTTGGATAATCTGTTTTGTCCCATCTTAAAGTTTGTGGATTCTTCTGCCAGCTCAAATATGTTGAACCTATCTAGTGACTACTTCATTTTAGTGTTTGTATTATTCAATTCCTGAATTTCTATTTGATTGTAATATATGTGGGCTTTTTGTTGTTAAACAATTGCTATTTATTTATATTTTCTATTTGGTGAGACATATTTAGAATTAAAAAGTATTTTAGACATAATTTCCATATTTTTAATTTTGAGCTTATTTGTGCTAGTTGACTTAAAGCTATGTCTACTGAATCAAACTTCTGGGCTCCCTCAAGTACATTTTCTCTTGCTTTTGTTTCCCCTGTCATACTTTTCCTATTTTTCATTTGTCTTCAGGTGTTTTGGTGTTGTTACTATTGAAAACTAAATGTTTTAATGTAACAAGTGTGGACGTTAAGTTCCCCTGCTCCCTCCCTAGAGTGTTGTTGTTGCAATTTGTTTTGTTTAATGACCTTTCTAAATTTTGTAAAGTTATGTCCTGTTGTATGTTGTTACTGAAGACACTACATGGTTAGTTTTGTTGTGTGTGAATTACTGGACAGAGATTTCTTTAAGTACATTGAGGTAATAAGGCTTTCATCCTTTATGAAGGGTTTCTGTGTTTTTGAGGCATGTGTTCTGTACTCTGGCAGTATTTAATCAACTATTCCACTCTCCTTGTGCAGGGCTTCAAGGTTATCCAGAGTTGAGGGATGTGGGCCTTCTTAGTTTATTTTCCTCAGCATGGACTCCGTTTTGCACATGCAAATAGCATTCTAGATCCGCAGGAATAGGTCAACTCTTTTCAAGGCTGCCTGTGGACAGCACTCTCCAGATCTTCCTTTTCAGTGTTTTTGGCCAGTCTTGGTTCCTTAAACCACGATTGCTGCTTCACACATGTGCAGTAATAATTTGTTTAGCAATAACTGATTAATACTTAATAATTAATTGCTTCTGACTCTTTTAGAAACATGCCCTGGGGATAGGGCTGTCCCATTGAATGAGCTGCTGAGTCACATTATAAATACTGTTTATAAGTTTTTTCCTAAAAACTGCCAGGCAGGTCAGAGAGTGAGAGAACTCTGGGGACAGCGCCTTTGGAGGAGCTCTAAGTGTAATTTCCTCTCCTGTGACTGCTAGGCTGTGGTTTACACAACTGCTCTGGTTACAAGGCTACTGTTTTTCAAAGCTGCCATGAAACTAGAGAAAGGAGTATAGACTAGGGCAAGTTAAAACACCACAAAGTTTATTGTTTATGTTGAGATCCACTTGTTTTCTTGGGTAAATGCTATTCAGATTGTTACAAGCCAATAGCTGTGAAAAGTTAGATTCACTATTTTTGCTTCTCTTCTCATTCCTTTTATGAAGGAGTGGGTTAGTAGAGGTCCCTACCTGTCATAAGAGATTATTCTGCAAGTTTGACCATCACATTTTTTATTTTAGTCACTCTGGTAAGTGTGTATTGTTAACTAATTGTGATTTTAGTTTATATTTCCATGATGGCTAATGATATTGAAACTGTTTTTATGTGTTTATTTGCCAAATCTATCCTTTTTAGTGAAATATCCATGTCTTTTGCTCATTTTTTCAGATTGATGCATACTTCACAATATAGAGGTTTCAGGCATATAGCATAATGGCTTGATATTTGCATACACTGCAGAGTGATCACTGCAATAAATCTAGTTACAATTCATCCCCTTACAAAATCACAAAAAACGTTTTTTCTTGTGATTAAGGTTTATTTTCATGGCCGTTTTCCAATATGTAGTACAATATTATCGACTGTGGTCACCATGCTGTATATATTCCATTTCCATGACTTACTTACTTTATAATTCGAAGTGTATAGGTTTTGACCCCCTTCACCAATTTCACCTACCCTCAACCCCTCTTCCCTCTGGTACCCAGTGTTCTACTCTCTGTAGATATGAGTTTTGTTTTGTTTTATTCTGTTAATTTTTTGAAAGGTTCTATATATAAGTGAAATCATACAGTGTTTGCTTTTCTTTGACTTATTTGATTTAGCATAATCTTTTAGTCCATTCATGTTATCACAGATGGTGAGATTTTTATCTTTTTATGGCTGACTGGTGTTCCATGGTATGTGTGTGTGAGATGTAGATGTGTGTCGTGGTGTTTATCATTCATCCGTGTTTCTTCAGGGAGGGCATGTGTCACTGCCAACTTCCCTTTTAGAGTTGCTTTTACTGCATCCTGTCTTTGGTATGTAGTATTTCCATTTTCCTTTTTCTCACATTATTTCCGATTTCACATTTGATTTCTTCAGTTACCCATTGGTTGTTCAGTGGCATGCTTAAGCTGTACATATTTGTGTGTTTTCCAGTTTTCTTCTCGTAATTGATTTCTATTTTCGTGAAAGAGCTCATACCATTTTGGTTGAAAAAGATGCTCAATGTGATTTTAATCTTTCTAAATTGACTGAGACTTGTTTGTGTTCTGACACATGATTTATCCTGGAGAATGTCCCTGGCACACTGCAGAAGAATGTGTACTCTGCTTTTGGCTGGAACGTTCTGTATTTATCCATTAAATCTTTCTGGTCTGATTTATCATTTAGGGCTGATGTTTCCTGTTGATTCTCTGTCTGGATGATTTATCCATTGATTTAAGAGGAGTATGAAAGTTCCCTACTATTACTGTATTGCTGGATATTTTTCTCTTTAGATTCATTAATATTTAGGTGCTTCTTTTGGGTGCATACGTGTTTACAAATGTTCTATCCTCTTGTTGGATAGACGCTTTTATCATTATGTAGTACCCTTTTTTGTCTTTTATTACACTCTTTTAGACTCCGTTTTATTTAGTATAACTATAGTCACCCCAGCTTTCTTTTGGCCTCCAATGCAGGGAACTTCTTTCTCTATCCATTCACTGTAGTCATTCACTTTCAGTCTGTGTGTCTCATCACACTTCAGGTGAGTCTTTTGTAGGTAGTACCGATTTAAAAAAATTTTTTTTTAAATCAAGTCAGCCATTCTGTGTCTTATGATAGGAAAATTTAGTCCACTTGCATTTGAAGTAATCATTGGTAGTTACATATTCACTGCTATTTTATTACTTGTTTTCTGGCTCTTTTGTAGTTCTTCTCTGTTCCTTATTTGTCTTGCTTTTTTCCTTTATGGTTTGATGACTTTATTTAGTGTTATGTTAGGTTCCTTTCTCATTATCTTTTGTGTATGTACTATAGGTTTTTGCTTCGTGGTTACCATGAGGCTCATAATAACAGCCTGTGCATATAACAGTCTATTTAAAGCTGATAGCAGGGTAAGTTTGAATGCATTTTAAAACTACATTTTTGGGGCACCTGGGTGGCTCAGTGGGTTGAACATCCAACTCTTGATCTTTTGTTTGTTTGTTTGCTGTGTTTGTTTGTTTGCCTCTTTCTCTCTCTCCTCAGTCTGGGACTTTTATGGTGCAAATGTTATACCACTTGATCTTGTTTTGTAGGTAAGCTATCTTCATTTTTTTCATTCATTTTTTTTCCTGCTGTGATTGGTAAGTTCATTTGCTGTGTTTTCCAGTTCGCTAATCTTTCTGCTTCATCTAGTCTTTTGAACTCTGTTAGTGTGTTTTTCAGTTCAGTTATTTCTTCAGCTCTGAGACTTCAATTTGGTACTTTTCTTACCTTTGTTTAATCTCTTTTTTGAAGTTTTCCTCTGCTTAATCCATTTTTCTTCCCAGATCAATGAGCTTCTTTATGACCATTACTTAGAATACTTTATCTGGTGAATTACTTTTTCCTGTTATGGTTTTTTCCTAAAGTTTTATCTTCTTTCATTTGGAACATATTCCTCTCTTTCCTCATTTATCTTGATGTTCATTTTGTGTTTATGTGATAGGCGAAAGGCTACTTCTACCATTCTTGATAGAGTGGCCTGATTTAGGAGATGAATCTTAACCATTCAAATTTGTTGCATATTTTGAATTAATTTTTGTAGAAGATGTTAGGGTGAAATCCTTATTATTATGGTTATTTTTTTCCTTATGGATATTTGGTTGTATAGTACTCTACACAGAACTCTGTGTGTGTGTGTGTGTGTGTGTGTATAAAGGTGTTTTTTGGTCAAAAAACAATTGAACACTTATGTCAGTGTCTGTTTCTGGTTTTTGAAGTGTTCCACTCATCTGTGTTTCAGTTTCTTTGCCAGTATCACTGTTTTGATAATTGTAGCCATCTAATAGTCATTAACATTGGATAGAGTAACACTTCTCACTTTATTTTTTGTTAAGGTAGGCCTTTTTTGTTTTTTTTTTAAAATTCCAGTTACAGTTAACATACAGCATGTGTTAGTTTCAGGTATACAATATTGTGATTCAACTATTCTGCACACTATTCATTGCTCATCATGGTGACTGTACTATTTAAGCCCTACCAACAGTTTCCTCCATTTCCCAATTCACCTTTCCTCTGGAAACGATCAGTTCATTCTCTATATATAGTTAAGAGTCTGATTCTTGTTTTGTCTCTTTTTTTCCCCCTTTGTTCATTAGTTTCTTTAATTTCACATGAGTGAAATCATATGGTATTTGTCTTTCTCTGACTTATTTTGCTTAGCGTTATATCCTCTAGATCCATCCATGCTGTTGTAAATGGCAGATTTCATTCTTTTTGATGGGTGTATTCCACATATATGTGTTCACACACACACACCTCTCATTATTTATTTATTTAAATACAAGTTAGTAAACATACAGTGTCATCTTGGTTTCATGAGTAGAACCCAGGGATTCATCTCTTACGTATAACACCAGTGCTCATCCCAGTAAATGCCCTCTTTAATGCCCATTACCCACTTAGCCCATCCTCCCACTGACCTCCCCTCCAGCAACCCTCATTTTGTTCTCTATATTTAAGAGTCTCTTCTGGTTTGCTTCCCTGTTTTCTTATTTATTTTTCCTTCCTTTCTCCTATGTTCATCTGTTGTCTTTCTTAAATTCTACATATAAGTGAAATTATGGTATTTGTCTTTCTCTGACATATTTTGTATAGCATAAGACACTCTAGTTCTATCCACTTTGTAGCACACGGCAAGATTTCATTCTTTTCGATTACTGAGTAGTGTTCCATTACACACACACACACACACACACACACACATGCATATATGTATGTGTATATATATATATGTAGGTATATACATACACACACGCGAGCGCGCGCGCACACACACACACACACACACACTAGATCTTCTTTATCCATTCATGAGTCGGTAGACAGATATTTGGGCTCTTTCCATACTTTGGCTATTGTTGATAGAGCTGCTATAAACATTGGGTGTGCGTGTGTCCCTTTGAATTAGCAATTTTGTATCCTTTGGATAAATTCCTAGTAGTGCAATTGCTGGGTTGTAAGGTAGCTCTACTTTTCATTTTTTGAGGAACCTTCACACTGTTTTCCAGAGAGGCTGCACCAGTTTGCATTCCCACCAACAGTGCTAAAGGGTTCCCCTTTCTCCACATCCTTGTCAACATCCGTTGTTTCCTGCGTTGTTAATTTTAGCCATTCTGACAGGTTTGAGGTTTTGATTTGTATTTCTCTGATGATGAATGATGTTCAGCATCTTTTCATGTGTGTTAGCCATCTGGATGTCTTCTTTGGAAAAGTGTCTACTGATATCTTCTGCTTTCTTCACTGGATTGTTTTTTGGGTGTTGAGTTTGATAAGTTCTTTATACATTTTGGATACTAACTCTTTATCCAGTATGTCATTTGCATGTATCTTTTCCCATTCCATCAGTTAGTTGCCTTTTAGGTTTGTTGATTGTTTCCTCACTATGCAGAAGCTTTTTTTAATTTTAATTTTATTTCTTAAATTTTATTTATTTTGCTTTAAATTTTATTTTATATTTAATCATTAAAATTTTTTTATTTTACTTATTTAAACATATTTTTATAATGTTTGTTTATTTTTGAATGAGAGAATATGAATGGGGACAAGGCAGAGAGAGAGGGAGACACAGAATCTGAAGTAGGCTCCAGGCTCTGAGCTATAAGCACAGAGCCTGATGTGGGGCTTGAACCCACAAACTGTGAGATCATGATCTGAGCTGAAGTCGGACGCTTAACTTACTGAGCCACGCAGGGGCCCCTGCAGAAGCTTTTTGTCTTAGTGAAGTTCCAGTTGTTAATTTTTGCTTTTCTTTCCCTTGCCTTTGGAAACTTGTCAAGTAAGAAGTTGCTGCAGCCAAGGTAAAAAAAAAAAAAAAAGGTTGCTGCCTGTTTTCTCTTGTGGGATTTTGATGGCTTCTTGTTTCACATTTAAGTCTTTCATCCATTTTGAATTTATTTTTCTGTATGGTGTAAGAAAGGGTTCTGGGTTCATTCTTCTGCATGTCACTGGCCTGTTTTCCCAGCACCATTTGCTGAAGAGACTGTTTTTTCCGGTGGGTACTCTTTACTGCTTAGTTGAAGACTAGTTGGCCATACATATGTGAGTCCATTTCTGGGTTCTCTATTCTGTTTCTGTTCTGTTCTAGTGATCTATGTGTCTGTTTTTGTGCCAGTGGCATATTGTCTTGATTACAGTTTTGTGATACAGCTTGAAGTCTACAATTGTGATGCATCCAGCTTTGATTTTCTTTTTCAATGTTACTTTGATTATTCGAGGTCTTTTTGTGTTCCCTACAAATTTTAGGATTGTTTGTTCTAGCTTTGTGAAGAATGCTGGTTTTATTTTGACAGGGATTGCATTGAGTGGGTTTTATTTTGGTAGGGATTGCTTTGGGTAGTATTGACATTTTTTAAAATAGATTTTACTGTTCAGTTAGCTAACGTATAGTGTATACAGTATGCTCTTGACTTCAGGTGTAGAGTCTCATGATTCATCACTTATATACAACAGCCAGTTCATCCCAACAAATGCCCTCCTCAGTGCCCATCACCCATTTTCCCCTCTTCCGCCACATCTCCCATCAACCCTTAGTTTGTTCTCTTTGGGTACTATAGACATTTTAACAGTATTTGTTCTTTCAATCTGTGAGCATGGAATCTTTTTCCATTTCTTTATGTCTTACTCAATTTCTTTGATAAGCTTTCTATAGTTTTCAGTATATAGATCTTTTACTTCTTTGGTTAAGTTTATTCCTAGCTGTCTTCTGATTTTTGGTGTAATTGTAAATGGGATCGATTCCTTGATTTCTCTTTCTACTGCTTCATTATTGGTGTGTAGGAATGCAACCAATTTCTGTATGTTGATTTTATGTTCTGTGACTTTGCTAAATTCCTGTATCAGCTCTAGTAGTTTTTTGGTGGAATCTTTCAGGTTTTCCATGTAGAGTATCATATGAGTATAAAGAGTGAAAGTTTGAATTCTTCTTTGCCAAGTTGTATGCCTCTTATTTCTTTTTGTTGTCTGATTGCTGAGGCTAGGACTTCCGATCCTATGTTGAACAACAGTGGTGAGAGTGGACATGCTTGTCATGTTCCTGACCTTAGGGGGAAAGCTCTGTTTTTCCCCATTGAGGATGGTATTAGCTGTGGGCCTTTCATTTACGGCTTCTTTGATGTTGAGGTATGTTTCTATTATCCTACATTCTTGAGGGTTTTTATCAAGAAAGGGTGCTGTTTTTGTCAAATGCTTTTTCTGCATCTGAGAAGGATCATATGGTTCTTTTTCTTTCTTTGGTGAATGTGGAGTATCACCTTGAGTGATTTGTGAATACTGAAATCAGCCCTGCAGCCCAGGAATAAATTCCACTTGATCATGGTGAATAATTCTTTTAATGTAGTGTTGAATTTGATTTGCTAGTATCGTGTTGAGAATTTTTGCATCCAGGTTCATGAGAGAGACTGGCCTGTAATTCTTCTTAGTGGGGACTTTGGTTTTGGAGTCAAGGTAATGCTGGCTTCATAGAATGAATTTGGATGCTTTCCTTCAATTTCTGTTTTTTGGAACAGTTTGAGAAAATAGGTATTAACTCTTTAAAATTTTTATTCTGTCCCATTATCTTGGTTTTGTTCTTCTTCAATGATTGCCTCTAGAATATCTGTATGTTGGATCCTGAGAGAAACTTAATCACTGTTTCTCTTGAATCCTTTTACTTTCTTCATAGGAGGTGGGTGAAATTTAAAATTTCCACTTTACTATTTTCTGTATCTCTTAAGATATTATCTGTAATAGCTACTTGTTCCTGGAATACTTGCAGTTTAGTTTTTTTTTTTCCTGAACTGATTTTTTTTTCCATGTTAAGAGAATATGTTACTTTATTTTATGTTTTAAGCTTTTATTTAAATTCCAGTTAATGTATCGTGCAATATTAGATTCAGGAGTAGAATTTAGTGAGTCATCACTTACATGTAACACCTAGTGCTCATTACAACAAGTGCCCTCCTTAATCCCCATCACTTAACCCATCCCCCCACGCACCTCCCTCTAGCAACCCTCAATTTGTTCTCTATATTTAAGAGTCTGTTTGGGGCGCCTGGGTGGCTCAGTTGGCTAAGCGTCAGACTTCAGCTCAGGTCATGATCTTGTAACTTACGGGTTTGAGCCCTGCATTGGACTCTGTGCTGACAGCTCATAGTCTAGAGCCTGCTTTGGATTCTGTCTCCCTTCTTCGCTGCTTTCCCCGACTTGTTCGTGCACGTATGCATGTATGAGCGAGAGCTCTCGCTCTCAAAAATAAAGAAACATTAAAAAAATTTTAAAACATAGAGTCTGTTTTATGGCTTGTGTCTCGACCTCTCCCTGCCATGTTCATGTTTCTTTTCTTAAATTCTACATATGAGTGAAATCATGTGGTATTTGTCTTTCTCTCTGTGACTTATTTCACTTAGCATAAAACATTGTAGTTCCATCCATGTTGTTGCAAATGGCAAGATTTCATTCTTTTTTATGGGTCTGAGTAATATCCCATTGTGTATATACACAACATCTTTATCCATTCATCAGTCAGACATTTGGGCTCTTTCCCTGAACTGATTTTTAAACTTTATTCTACATCTTAGGTTTTGTTGTTTCATTTCTGGGTTTTTTTTTCAAATTATTATTTTTAATGTTTTATTTATTATTGAGACAGAAGCAGAGCACGAGCGAGGGAGAGTCAAAGAGCAGGCTCCAGGCTCTGAGCTGTCAGCACAGAGCCTGATGCGGGGCTTGAACCCACAAACTGTGAGATCGTGACCTGAGCCGAAGTCGGTCACCTAAACGACTGAGCCACCTAGGCACCCCTGAGTTTTTATAATGCGAATGTCTTATTTTGACATGGTAGGTTACACTTTTTTCTGTTCTATGAGTATGTCTTTGGTGTTCTTTCTTTGTATGTAGGGATGTTAATTCTGCTCTTTTCTATTTTTTCTAATGATAATTATGTATGGGATTTGACCTTGATCTCTTTCTATTGCTTATTTTTAATGTTCTAATTTTTGTGAATTTTTAGAAAGCAGGATTCAGAATAGCTTTTGTAATATCTGTTGTTTTCTTGTAGTTTGCAAGTTATGGCCACTTGTTAATTTGTTATTTAGATATTTCCTGGCTCTGTTCTCTTCCTGCACTCCACCTGGACTTTTCTTTCTTTGTCTATACCATCCCTGTGCTGCTGAGCAGACCCCACTGCCAGCAGTTTCTCCAGAGTATGGGGCTCCGTCCAAGAACGGAGTCCTGGTGACCAGTACTGCGGTGCTGAGGCTCCTAGCCTGCCCCACTCCTTTGGATCTTGACTGGAACTCTTGGCCTGTTTTAGGTCCCGTTTCATTCTCAGAGCTCCTGCTCCACCTCCTAGTGATACCACTTGCCTCTGCTCAGATCCTCCTTTGCTCCTTCACATCTCACAGCTTTGCTCTCTGATAGGATCATATGCAGGACTTTGCAGGATTGAGTGTTTGTCCTTACCCATTTGTATTTTGGAATTTATTCTCTAGTTGTACATGTTTACGTGCTTTTGGTTTTGCATTCTTGTTACTCTTTTTTACTTGGAGATTCAGAGACATTTAAACGCTGTGGCTTCACCATTGCCGTTCCTGGGTTTCCACATTGTTAATTGCCAACTTAATGTAGATTTATGAAGGTGATTTCATTTTGTTTGTTTGTTTGTTTTTCTTTAAAACAGTCTCCACAGAGAAAAAGAAATTGGCCTGGAGAATACTCATCCTGTCTAGGAGGGAGTGCACTGACACTGAGAAGAGCAGGTCTCAGGACCGTGGGGACAACTGCTTCCCTCTCTGGAGCGTGGCTCGGGTGTGGAGAAGGACTTCAGGACACTTTCTGGACTCTGGTAAAGTAGTGATAAGCCTGTTTCCCTTGAATATCAAATCTGGGATAAATGTTAGACTCCTGAGTGTTCAAGCCACTGTATTTCTATTTCTTTGGAATTCCTTTCCTTATTTCAGGATACAGTAATTACGTTTTTCTTTTTTCAACCTTGAATTCATTTTTACCACTTCTTTATGCTAGGCACAACTTTTCTACTTTTTTGTAAATGAAGGATACATACTGAGAAGTTTCTCAGAATATGAAGTCTTCGAGGTCCTGCTCTTCACAAGAAGTCTATTTATGAAATGCTTTTGTGTCTGTAGAATCTTCTGGCAACAAGATATTCTGGTTAATTTTTATATATGTACTGATTTCAAAATACTGATAGCATATACTATTATAAACTCTTAATGGTTAGTTCTCTGTTTAGATTCTGGTAAAATATAAAAATACATATATATGAGGAGTGTGTGCTTTGGGAATACTTATTGGTAAATACAGACAAAAAACCAGGGATATTTTAAGGAGGGTATAGTTCAAGATTTTGAGTATTACAAAATAGTTTTGGTTTAAGCCCTTACCATAAGTTACTACATCATCATCATCTTCCTGCAGTTGTTAACAGTTGAAAAGAAGATTGTTACAGAGAAGCACCTTGAATTATCCCGGAGACCCAAGGAAGATAATATTTTTGTTCATTTATTGACAGAAAAGGTATACGGCTAATATGTCCTTCTTTGATTTATTTACTTTTTTTAAAAAAGTTATTTAACATAGTTTGAATAGACTGTATACATTTATGTTTTAAAACATCAAAATGTAAAAAAGGTATTTTTGAGAAATCTCTCTCTAATCTTTGTTACCATCTATCCCATTTTTTTCTTGCCTCCTATAAGTAATTATTAAAATTTTTTATTTATCCTTCCTGTATATACTCTTTTTTTCTTCTTTAATAGTTTATTGTGCAGTTGGTTTCTGTGTAACACCCAGTGTTCATGGTGACCTCAGCCAAAGTCAACAGTCCTCAAGCTCAACCATCTGAGCCACCCAGGCTCCCTATAGTGAGATTTTCTAAGCTAATTTATATAAGTGTAGAATGATGTAGAAGTAGAAAGATAGCTCAAGACCTTTGTGGGAGAGAAAAATTACTAAGATGTCCCAGAAAAATAAAGTGTATACCGTAAGCATAAATAAAATCATGACCATTGACTTCTTCTCCAAAAGAAAATGCTAGAATGTAGCCTATAGTGTTCCTAGATCTATCCAACAAGCCTCACTGTAATATGTGGACCCAGTAGAGTAAGAGTAGAAATCAGCCCCTGTCTTCCCCATTCCAAAGGCAGTATTCCACCCCGCAGAGGTAGAACAAATATGAAGTTGAGAAAATGCACGTGGGGACCTAGAAGAAGAATGTAGGAAGGGTGACTAGGAAGCATTTGGGGGGAAAATCACAGGACTGGGGAGGGGGGGACATTAACAAGAGGCAAAATAGTGTTAGCCATGATTTACCTGCTTATACTCCTACTTAACCATTTGCCCCCTTTTAAATCAGAATCGTTGCTTTCTTGAACCACTGACTTTATTAATTCAAAACCCTTTGTAGTTGGCTTAAATTCAGAAGTATGTGTCTTACTTAAAAGCAAAATCCTTTGCTGATTTATATTTTCCATGTAAGAGCGTCTTTCAAAAACTCCATAAAACCTAAAAATAATTTCTTAAAAACATACTCTTTAATGACAACTAGGATTTGATTTAAAATACTTAAAGGATAGGGGTGCCTGAATGGCTCAGTCAGTTAAGTGTCCAACTTCAGCTCAAGTCACAATCCTATGGTGGGTGGGTTCGAGCCCTACGTCAGGCTCTGTGCTGACAGCCAAGAGCCTGGATCCTGCTTTAGATTCTGTGTCTCCCTCTCTCTCTCCCCTGCCCCTGCTCATGCTCTGTCTCTCTCCTTCAAAAATAAACAAATACTTAAAGAATAAAAGAAAGGAAAGAGGGGAGAGAGGTGAAGCAAATGTGGCAAAATTTTAACTTGGGTGATATGTATGTAGGGGTTCTCTGTACTAATCTTTTTTTTTGTGTTGGTTTGAATTTTCTATTGATAAAAATTATTTTATTACATGTTCTTAACCTCTGCAATAGAGCTGCATAACCAGTGCCCCAGTGAAGACTCAGTACTAAACTTTCTGAGTGATGCTGATGGTAGGGATATTAGTAGGGTGATTATATAACAGTGTTAAACACACAGCAGAGAAGAAATCACCATGTACTTTGACATTAAAAAAAAATTATCCAACCAAGAAACTAAAATTATAACAGAGCTTTTCCGACCCTTCCACTTTTAAAAAAGAATTAACATTGACGAAAACATGAAAGGAGGAATCTGTACAAATTATATTAATGCCTAAATAGTTTTTAGGCATCCACCATACCAGTGGTTTCCAACATGTATAAAGAATATATAATTGTGGGGATGCCTGGGTGGCTCAGTCGGTTGAACATCTGATTGCACCTCAGGTCATGATCTCATGAGTTCAAGCCCCTCATCAGGCTGGCTGTGATCAGCACAGAGCCTGCTTCAGATCCTCTGTCCTGCCCCCCTGTCCCTCCCCCATGCTCATTTTCTCTCTTTCTCTCCAAAAGGTATAAACGTTTTTTCAAAAGGAATATATAACCTTGGGATATCTGGATAGTCACTTAAGTATCCATCTGATTGTTGATTTCAGTTCAAGTCATGATCTCACATTCATGAGATCGAGCCCCATGTCAGGCTCTGTGTGCTGAGCGCAGAGACTGCTTGGTATTCTCTCTCTCCTTCTCTCTTTGCCCTTCCCCCATTCGTGCATGTGCTTGCTCTCAAAAAAAAAATGAGAGTAAATGTAATTTCATATGTGAAAAAAGTATCATTTGTTAGAACACACACACAGGGGTGCCTGGGTGTCTCAGTTGGTTAAAAGACTGATTTCCGCTCAGGTCATGATCTCATGGTTGGTGAGTTAAAGCCCTGCATCGACTCTATGCTCAGAGACTGGAGCCTGCTTCAGACTCTCTGTCTCTTTCTCTTTTTTCCCCTTCCCTGCTTGTGCTCTGTCTCTCTCCCCCTTCTCTGTTAATAGCTTTCAAAAATACTTATTTTTTAAATGAAATTAAAAAAAGAACACACACACACACTCTACTGATTTTCAAATATATGAGGCCACTTGATGTGGTTAACAAGATACAAATTCCTGAATTCATTGTAGTTTTTGTGATCATATATATATGCATGTTCTTAATGCGTGGGTACTAAAATTGTAGCTACTATCATCTTGATATCTGCGAAATTTTATGTTTGATTTAAAATTAAGAATTTTTGCTGCACACTCATGATGCTCTTTATCTCACTGTGTGTTAATGTGTATTTCCAGGGTTTTGTGTGTGCTAGGTTGGTGGACATGGCCAGACCCGCAGAGAAACAGCACAGCTCAGTCTGCTGTCCTCATGGGTACAGGTAAACTAAATGATATTTTCTGTGTTCCATTTAGGGCATTCCATATTTTTGTTTTGTTTTAATCAATTTATTTAACAGTTTAATTTCTGAAACATATGCACACTCACACACAAAGAAATTAACAGTGTCCTCTTTGGGAAATTACTAGATAAGTGGGTTTTGAATAAGTATCTTCGTGGGTGTTCGGATTTTTGTTTGTTTGTTTTTTACCATGCACATATTTTTTTTAATAGTTTATTTTCAAATTGGTTTCCATAATACACCCAGTGCTTCTCCCCCAGAAGTGCCCCCCACCATGACCATCACCCCCTCCCTTCCTCCCCCTCCAGTCCATGGTTCGTTTTCAGTATTCAATAGTCTCTCATGATTTGTGTCCCTCTCTCTCCCCAACTCTCTTTCCTCCTTCCTCTCCCTATGGTCTTCTGTTAGGTTTCTCCTATGTTAGACCTATGAGTGCAAACATATGGTATCTGTCCTTCTCTGCCTGACTTATTTCGCTTAGCATGACACCCTCGAGGTCCATTCACTTTCCTATAAATGGCCAGATGTCATTCTTTCTCATTGCCATATAGTACTCCATTGTGTATATATACCACATCTTCTTGATCCACTCATCAGGTGATGGACATTTGGGCTCTTTCCATGATTTGGTTGTTGTAGAAAGGGCCGCTATGAACATTGGGGTACATGTGCTCCTATGCATCAGCACTTCTGTATCCTTTGGGTAAATCCCTAGTAGTGCTATTGCTGGGTCATAAGGGAGTTCTATCGATAGTTTTTTGAGGAGCCTCCACACTGTTTTCCAGAGTGGCTGCACCAGTTTACATTGCCACCAACAGTGTAGGAGGGTGCCTGTCTCTCCACATCCTCGCCAGCATCTACATTCTCTTGATTTGTTCATTTTAGCGACTCTGACCGGTGTGAGGTGATATCTCAGTGTGGTTTTGATTTGTATTTCCCTTATGATGAGTGACACTGAGCATCGTTTCATGTACCATGCACATATATTTTTATAAGCAGGAGAAAAGTTAGTCAATCTTCATTTGCCCTATAGAGATTCCCTATTGACGTAAGAACTGTATATTTTGTGTAACACTGAATTATATTGACTTTTTTAAAGACTCAAAAGTACAGCTTTTCCTTTATCCTACTTTATGTTGTCATAGTCTTATAATTATTCGGCTCTAATACTGAGTGTTCAAAGGATATTGCAGCAGTACCTGTGCTTTAAAAAAAAATTCTGTTTCAACAGGGTTTATTTGGTCAAGATACTCACTTGTAATTATTCCAAAAAACTGGAGTCTCTTTGCTGTTAAATTCTTTGTGGGGCAGCAGGAGAGTCTCAGCTGTTTCGTATTTGGAGGTAAGCCTACCAAAGGTGTAGACAGAGAAATTGGCCTCTGAAGCCACCCAAATGGTGGTGCCTGTTTTTTTCCCTAAGATTCACGTATGATGCTAAGATGGAATGTGCTTGAAGCAGAAATTTCTAGAAAAATCTGGGGGTTTAAGTTAAAAGTGTTAAGCAGTATGTTTGCTACCTAGATTTTAAATCTGGGTGTATATTATCTAGATATATAGCCCGCTCATAGAATCTATTTTAAGACAACATACGTGATTCGTGAAATAAGTAATTTTGTCCACGAACCTTTTGTCACTCAGTTCCAATCATAGATAATAATTTCATCATCCTTTCCTGTAGAAGAGGTAGTTTAACCTTCCAACTATCTCTGGTTGAGTAGTACAGAAGAAAGCCACGGGTATGTAGGAGCAAGTATGATTTATTCTGGGCAAATAGTATAAAATCCATAGATACATTCCTTAAGTCATATATAAAGAACACCGTTATTAAAAGTTTGCTTTATTTTTCTGTGGAATCGAGTATTAGCCCCCAGTTTACAGTCTGTTTTATTTTATGCCTTCCAGACATCAGCACAGTTAATATCACCTTATCAGTAACCAAATAAGAAACCAAATTAGTCCCGGTGGTTATGGCCACATCTAGATTGTTCGGGTGGTCGGGAAGTCTTGTTTGTTTGCTTTAGCTTTTAGTTCTTGGTTATATCTATAAAGGAAACAGAAAGAAAATAATTACGCATCACGACAGAGAACTAACTATATGAAAAACAAAACAGGGAATGGGAGTATAGTCCGTGCCTTCTTTCTCACTAGTCCGGAGGCTGTATTGTTTTAGCCACAATCTTCTCAGGGGCTTGTGGGTAAAACAGGCAGAAGGGAAAGTGAACCCAAGGATTTTATCTGCATCTGGCTTCCAGCTGCCAAAAAGTTAACAAGTTAACTGTCAAATAGTTTTCCATACAAAAGTATTATTTTGGTGAGTATTTTCATTCTGGAATTATAAATGTATAACAAACATGTGAACATATAAGTAAAATTTAGCAAAATGTGGTCATCTAGAACTTTATTGTATAATCACAGAACATTCTTCCTCAGAATAAAATAAACTGGGGATGAGATGCTGTCTAAGCACTAAAAATAACATATATTTCTTAAAAGATAAAATATGCTTGTGTGATGCAGGCAGCTACTGAGTTATTAGCAGGCTGTAAACATTGGGTTGCAAAGAGTAAAGCTAAGACTTATTTATTCAATTCTCATAGTCCAAAGAAGAATCAACCACAAAGTCAGAGTCTTTCCCTTCTACAACACCCAGAGCTTCAGTTACCATCTTCCCAGATTGTGAGGGTGGAGAACAGAAGCACAGGAAGTAACTTATTCAACGAAGTCTACCAGACCCCCAGGTTGCTCAAAAGGTTGTGCTTTCAAATATTCAATGGTGTTTGTCTAATTGCTCCAGAGTCCAACATTTATATTTTGAACTAAATCTCCCAATCTATTGCTGTGATGGAAAACTGTGCCAGACCCTTTTGAGAGAGAGAGAGAGCCTGCATATGCACAAGTGGGGGAGGGGCAGAAAGAAGGAGAGACAGAATCTCAAGCAGGATTTGCACCTTCACCATCAGCACAGTCCTGATGCTGGGCTCAAACCCACAAACCATGCAATCATGACCTGAGCCAAAAGTTGGACGCTCAGCCGAGTCGCCCAGGTGCCCCAAGAACATTTTAAAAAATATAACTGATCAAAATTTGGCAATTAGCGGTGAAAACCTTGCACTTTATTATTTATCCCTTCCCAGTCATCCACCTTTGAGGGCGAAGGATTAGAGAATTTGATGTAGGCAGAAGAGGTCCTAAAGAGTCCAATTATCACTTTTTTTTTGAAGGTTTGTTTATTTTTGAGAGAGACAGCATGAGCAGGAGAGGGTCAGAGAGAGAGGGAGACACAGAACCCAAAGCAAGTTGTCAGCACGGAGCCCACCCCGGGGCTTGAACTCCCAAACTGTGAGATCATGACCTGAGGCCAAGTGAGATGCTTAACTAATGAGCCACTCAGGTGCCCCATTACTGCTTTCTTTGTATAAACCATGCTGTTAAATTAGTTTGGCATGTGTGAGCACATGTGTGTATGTGTTTCCTAGGCCTAAACCTTTAGGAAAACCGTCTATTATGAAATACGGCATAGACACGAAAAAGTTTATTAAAATGTATATGTTGAACTGATGTTTCTTCCCTTTCTTTTCATTAAAAGCTGCTCTTTCCTACATGGGCTCTCCTAAAGCCCACTTAGTCAAATTAATTGTAGCATCTAGATGGAGTCACAGTTATCTTCCTCTTGGTTCTCAGAAGTTCCATTGACAGACCATCAGCTCATCCTTTATTTATGCCCTAAAACTCTCATCCATCCCATTATTGAATCTTAAAAATTAAATGACTCTAGTAAGTTCCCAATTGAAAACTCCTGCTGACATTTGAAACACATAGTCCACTGGCCGGTTTCACAACTATTTTCAAAGAATTAGGAGAATTTATATACCAGAAGTCCTGACTACCAGTGTAGGTACTGAGCTCCTTAAAAATACTTTTTGGTTCAAATCACTTGACCAATCTAGTTGACTTGAATTCTATATCAGAATTTCTAACTGGTCCTGAAAACTTCATTAGGTGAGGTCTCAAATGCCAAGTCTAACAGGCCTGGGTTTCAGCTCAACTCTGCTACATATTAACTGTGAGACCTTACTAACCTTTGTCTCTGGACCGTAGTATATTCAAGAGAAAAATGGGGTGAGGAGAGTATTTACTTGGTAAGATTGTTATAAAGCTTGATCAAGATCATGTTTTAACACAAAATTAAATGTAACAAGTTTCAGAAGATGGTAAGCTTAGTCATTGAAGGTAGATCCCAAAAGTACTTTCTTAGACCAAAGTATACCTGCAGAAAGGGTGCACCCCGTTACCCCTATTTGCACACCTGGGGTATAACTATTGGAATTTCCTTAAGACTTTCATGGGTTAAAGCAGGAAACAAACTCCATGGGGTGGGGGGCCAGAGGGTGGAGAATGCTCAAGAAGTTAAATTCTTTAACCTGATCTTTTAGTGATTTGGCCTTCATTTCAAAAAGCAACATTAACTCAAAGTACATCAATGCTATCATTTCTCCATAGTAAACAGATTGTCTCTTTAATTTAAAGTTGTTCAAACAACGGGGAAGGGTTGGACTGACCTCAGAGCCCAAGTTCCTCTCCATAAAGCAAAACAGTTTCTACTGGAGCTTGTCTACATTACATAATGAAACACAAATAGAAAGCACTGGTGTTAACACAGGCTTCCTCCCTAAGGGGTTTAATTATATGACGTATGATTCTAATTATATTAAGACTGGTTTCCACAACTGACTTCAGAACATTTTCTCAGCAGACATAATTAAAGGAATCTCTTCCTCCATTAAGACAACTATGTTTAACAACATTTTGGAACACACATTAAGTTTAATTATAGGGCTGGGCTTTACTTGAGAAGAAGTCCTTGCTTTTTCAGTTCAACTTCTTTAAATTCAAGTTTTACATATGTGTCACTAAGTGTTGATTGTAGTTGTGACATACATAAGAGCTAGAAAATCAAAACATGATTTAAGCTATTGGAAGATATGCCACCCACTTAAAATATTTCCCCAGTGTCACATAGGATTGAGAAACCCAGCTCCAGTGCCACGTTGGACCACAGGTTACCTTTGGGGTAAATTTGGTTAGAAGTGTGCACTTACCTGATCAAAAAAGACAGATATGTAATTCTTCAAAAATTTGCCTCACAGAAATCCCTAAAGATAAGTATTGAATACATTATAACTGGTAAATTTCAAAATCCTGGGAAAAGCCATAATCAATAAACCAAAATTGGGTGCTTGCTTATTCAGGAGATAGGTGGCTTTATAATAGTCACCTACTAACTATTGCCTAATTTTAACCACTCTCCACAGGTCAGAGAAAAAGTTGTGTGAACTACCCTGGGGTCATAACTGTCTCCCTGACCTTTGCCCCACTTGTCCAACCAGACAACCTGGAAGAGCCAATCCCTGTAGGAGCTGGTGGGGGTGGGGGGCAGTGCCAGCCAATCAGAAGCATGGTCAGTGAGTGGGAAACAATGAGCTTCTGATGAGGGTGTGGCCTGGAAAATGGCTTTTAGACCAACTGTCATTTTAGACAAACTGTCATTTTATGGGTTAGCTTCAATGGACATGACACTTCTGCTGTCTTCAGACTAATATCACCCAGACCCCTTTTCTGTTTTCTGCCCTCCTGAATGATCTAGTACCTGATCCAGGCTCTGGCTTTTCCTCAGCCTTGGAGGAAGAGGAGGTATGTGGAGTCCCAGTAGGAAGAATGGTTGCAAAGGTAAAGGTGAGGGTTGCCCTCTGGGAAGGAGGCAGGTATTGGAGCTTAGAGGAAAGTGGGGAATCCTTGGGTTAGGAATCCCAGAGAGATAGATGATGGATGGATGGATGGATGGATGGATAGATGACTGATAGATACATAGATATGATATATGTATCTGTGTCTTTTAAGTGAGATTAGAAACTTGAAGTCTTATGTGTTGCCTCATCGTGCTTATTCTGGATGCTTGACATCTTTATTTACCTCCTGCAGCTGCTCACACGATGGCCTCCTCACATAGCACCTCCACCATGTGAGGGGATGGTAGGAAGATGCTCTGGAGGAAACGGGGACATTTAGAACATGGTCTCTAAAACAGGACTTTCCAATGCACAGGAAGACATAAGCAGATCAATAGATAAGTGAGGATATTTAAATAGAAAATAAGGCACCTTTAATAAATTTATTGACACTAAGTGCCCTAAGAACTCAGAGGACAAGTTGCCTTGGCTACAGTTGTCTGGCAAGCTTTCCTAACTAACAACGTTATCTCTTTAAGTTCAGAATATCTCCTGTTTGGACTCTTATAAATCCTGGTTTTACATAGTAGTGAAAAACTGATGAAAGCTGAAATCTCTTAGAAGTTTCTAGAAGATGTATTTAGAGAAACCATAATGGATATAACTGATCTTTAATTTCATTTTCATTTTTGGATACTGCTGAGTTTTAAGTAGAATGAAACGACACACTCCTTTCTTTCAGGAAACTCTCGGTATGTCTTTGGGGCTCATCCACCTGCTTGCTCTTTCAGTCTTTCAGGTATTCTCACTCCTCAGTGCTTTCATGTGTCCTCAGTGCCCGCTCTATTCACGCTCTACTCTGGACTGTGATGGAGTTGGCCAAATAATTGATGACAATGCTATCAATATACATTGGACGTACTCTAAAATTAAATGCATCTTTTCTCTAGGTCGTAAAACATATACTAAGGGAGTAGGGTAGAGGGGGGAAATGGGTGTTGGGCGTTGAGGAGGGCACTTGTTGGGATGAGCACTGGGTGTTGTATGTAAGCTAATTTGATTATAAATTATATTTAAAAATCAAAAATAAAACATATACAAATGGGGTGTGGCAGGTGTGATAGAAAGAACGTAGACATTTAACTCCCACAGACTGGGCTTTCGAGCAGTGTGGCCCAAGGCAAATTAATGTCTCTGAACTTCGTTTCTGTGTCTATAAATGGGAGTGGGGCCGACCTCACAGTGCTGTTTTGAGGCAGCCTGTCAGTACACTAAAATGCGGTATGTGCCACAAAGTAAATATTAATCTAAGTCTTCTAAAATAGATATTGTCTATTGTCTTCTTATGAATGTTCCTAAGAAAAACCTTCAGGTATTCATTTTAGGTGTCTTTGCCTCTTCAGCGCATGGGCAAATCATTTTCTTATTCTGGTTTTCCTCATACGTTTGTCATCTTAGTGCCCAAATTCATCTACTTTCCTTGCCTGGTAATCATAAACTTAGAAAAAACTGTCCAAGTCCTCAGATCACCTTATTTAAAACAATGGAATCTTAGCAATCATCGTTCCGTTAAATTTAAGATTCACTGCAGTCTGGCGGGCAGGGCAGGTGCGCCCATTCAGAGGAAATCGAGCGCATCCTGAGTCTGTCCTCTTGGGGACTTTACACTGTTAAGATTCGCCTCCCGGTGACTGCCAGCCATCGATCCTGGTTGGTCCTTTTGGAGCAACAAAAAATAAGTCTAACCTACTTTCTGCACAGTGTTCGAACTAAAGCAAGATGGTCTATACTCTGGTACGAGGAGGGGATGGTATCACCAGAATTGACAGGCTGGAGGTAGGGTTGCTGGAGAAAATGCCATGTTTGGGATAGATTTATATTTAAAAATTACTGTCCATTTAAAATTTATGGTTTTTTAAATTATTTTTTATTTTTGAGAGACAGAGAGAGACAGCACGAGCAGCGGAGGGTCAGAGAGAGAGGGAGACACAGAATATGAAGCTGGAGAGAGCCCGATGCGGGGCTCGAACTCATAGACTTTGAGATCATGACCTGAGCTAAGCCACCCAGGCACCCTCGGTAGCCTCATCTTTTGAAATTCAAAAGAGAATGTGCCCATCTTCAGTTTTCCAGCTCCCGTCTTGTTCTTGAGATTACTCTGTCCAGTCTTTCAGTATTTGTATAGATAGGCTATCTGAGGCTGGCTACTTGGATTTATTTTAAGTGACTGGGTGCTTTATCACTACCTTCTAAACTTGGAGTTCAATTCTTTCTTAGCAATATTTGTTACACTTTTCAATTCTCCATAGTGAAGAAGGCAGAAACTTTGCCTTTATCCCTCTTTTAATGATTTCCTTTCTTTTAATAAAGCCTAAAACTCTAAGTTTTCTTAACTTCAACATTTTTCCTGTCTCATTTTATTCTGGGATTTCATTCTTCTCCTACCCTTCCTATGAGTTCATATAAAACACTTATCAAATTCACTATCTGAAATTATTTGACTTACATGTGATCTGTTAATTGCTCCTGGCACATGCTGTGGTTTTTATTTTATTTTTTTTACCTTATTTACACATTTCTCTATCGTTGTTCACTTCTTAACATTTGAGTTTTCCTTTTAAAGGTTATTCAATACCTAATATTTAGTGCTCAGTTTTAGAGGTTTCTATACATTTTAAAGTTTGCTAAAAATACTAATATTAACTGTCTTGGGGCACCTGGGTGGCTCAGTCAGTTAAGTGTCCGACCTTGGCTCAGGTCATGATCTCAGGTTTATGAGTTCGAGCCCCACAGTGCAGAGCCCGCTTTGGATCTTCTGTCCACCTCTTGCTGCTCCTCCCCCACTCACTCTTGGGCACATGTGCTCTCTCTCATTCTCTATGTCTCTCTCAAAAAATAAACTTAAGAAAACTGTCTCGTCTCACTTTTTCCTTCTAATGCTCTCATGTATCCCAATATGACCTATGTCTGGTTGAAATTACCAACCTATTCCTCCCTGATAATACTTATTTTTCCCCTGTTTTTTTTTTAGCTCTTTTATTTTTCTGTATCACTTATTCCAGAAACTTGGATTGCTCTGAAAAAATGTTGGGTATGCTGTTTCTCTTCAGGGTGGTAGAGCATGATTTTTACAACATCTAGGCATGAACATTTAACTGGCCCCAACAGCTAACAGAAAGCATTAGGAAATTCTGGTTTTCTTAGAACTAACTGGGCAATACATTAAAATTTCAACATTTATTTACAGTTTAAAGCCTTGCGTGCGCATGCGTGCATTCACACACACAGAGCTTTGAATCCATTTTCTCTATTTGAGACTATACCTCAAATACACTTAGTCTCCTGCTTGTATGTAATGCTTCACTTTGCCACTCACCTTTATGTAAATATTCACCCACATAAACTCATGTTTACACTTTTTAAAAATATAGTTTATTGTCAAATTGGTTTCCATACAACACCCAGTGCTCATCCCAGTAAGTGCCCTCCCCCCCCCCATCAACCTTCAGTTTGTTCTCAGTATTTAAGAGTCTCTTGTGGTTTATCTCCCTCCCTCTGCTTAACTATTTTCCTCCCTTCCCTTCCTCCATGGTCCTCTGTTAAGTTTCTCCTGTTCCACATATGAGTGAAAACATATGATATCGGCCTTTCTCTGCTTGATTTATTTTACTTAGCATGACACCCTCGAGTTTCATCCACGTTGCTGCAGATGGCCAGATTTCATTCTTTCTCATTGTCATGTACTATATTGTATATATAAATTACATCTTCTGGATCCATTTGTCAGTTGATGGAATTTAGTCTCTTTCCATACGCTTTTTTTTTTTTAATTTTCAAAAAGGAGAGAGAAAAGATGAGAACAAAAGGGAGGGAGAGAGCAGGATGAACCATGAGGACAGAAGTACAGGGGTGGAGACTGTGAAAAGTGCCACTGGCCCCTCTTCAACGTGACTTGTACACCGAGTGCTTCCCTTCATGAAAATGGATGGACTCATTCAGCTACCCTTTGTCGCCCCATCCTGTTTGTAATGGTGCTCATTTACGTAACAACTGCTCAGGGTTGGAGGCCCAATGTGTGAGGGTACAGACTGTATAGAAAATGACTCACCACATCAGCCGTCATCACTACTCAATCCCTCAGATAAGTAGTTCACGGTTTAGAACAGAGCAAGTGGAGAAAAAGAAATAGGAAAAGGAGTAAATGAATATGTCAGATTTCCTCCATTCTCAGCTTTTCTTTGTAGGAGGTCTAGTTGGGCACTGTTTGCTGTGACCATAAATTCCTGAACATTCACCTTGACCATGAGCACTCAAAGAGAAGACTCTCAGGACCAGGCCATCGTCAGACTAGCCGCTCATTTACCAGACCTCATTGTCTATGGAGACTTCTCTCCAGATCGGCCCTCTGTGGATTATTTTGATGGAGTCCTGATGTTTGTTGATATTTCAGGCAAGCACCAAGGGACTCTTTCATGTGGGTGAAACACACAGAGCTTGCTTGCAGAGTGGGGTGCCAGTTTTGAGATTTTGCCCTATTACGGATATTCCTACAGAGAAAACGGGAGGGAGGAGGGACAGCCTGTGTACCTGGCCCTTTTGTCTTCCCTTACCCAACATGTCCAGTCATGGGCAGGCCTTTAAGATACCCTAGTCCCATGCCTGGGACATTAGACTCCAGTGTCCCTGCCCGACGTCACTGACTCTAGCCCGCAAGCCCCACACACATCCCAGGCAGACTTGACCTCAGGAAATGGTCCTCCAGATGTTGTTTACATCTTGACAGTAAACTTGTCACCTCTTCAGAAATGTTTACATTTTGTGCACTGTCAATACCATGGGATGGAAGTTCCTTACCAGCTAAAGGAATTGCAGTCATTCATGTCCAAGGTGAGAAATTTGGAGGGAAGAAGTAGCTGGCCTCTCTCCCTGACCCCTAAGAGAATAAGCATAAGTAAGGGAGGCTGCTGACTATCACTGAGAAGAAACCTTGCTAGAGCCCAGTGGTCTCCGGTGAGTTCCTCTTGTCCTGCCTCTGTTGGGTTCCTCCAAGCAGCCCAGGAAACTAGGTGGACGTTTCTTACAGGTTTTACTGCGATGACTGAGAAGTTCAGCACGGCCATGTACATGGACCGAGGGGCCGAGCAGTTGGTGGAAATCCTCAACCACTACATAAGTGCAATAGTGGAGAGTAAGTGTTCCCACGGGTTTCTGACTTACGTATGTGTAATTCATTGTTCTCCTGTATTGTTTGGTTATAGCCTGACAGAGCACTTACCTGTGTTTTCCTCATGAAATGTGTTTGAAACTGGTCTTTTTTGGAAAATAACACAGACTGAGGAACAGAATGTTTTGGACAGGTTAAAACACTGAAATAGATATTACCGGTAAAGAACTTTAGTTATAATAATGACTCAAAAAAAAAAAGTGAGCATCAGCATAACCCATCTGTAGTCATTAAGAGAATGCTATATGAACACATGGGTGATTTATACCTCCCTGATTAGTGCTTTATCTTCTAATGAAGCACTTATACAACGGACTTTTCAACCTCTGCCTGCCATCTCATGTATTCTTGATTTGAACTATTCATGAAGATAAATAAAGGTTAGTCTATTAAGGTAAACTCAGGGTCTAGTCTTATCAGGCTTTAGGTTCTCTAGTATTATCTTAATGACACCCACTAGACAAAGTTAATGTTCCTTAAGAGCAGAAACTGTATCTACTTCCTGTTTTGCATCCCACTCAGCACAATGGTACTCAACAAATTTGTGACGACACACACATAGGAAAAAACAATGCCCATGTATCTTGTGAAGCCTAAGTAAAGAAAATGCAAGTTGGTAATAAAATCCAAGCTGACCATAGTTGTGCTTTCCCAGTTTCCTGATTCTCACTGCATACGGAGTCCTGTCACTCTTCCACTCGCCCATGCCACTCAAGCACTCCACTGATCAGGAGAAAGCATTATCATGGGCATAGCTCGCTGTCTTCAGGCCTCACCAGAATCCCTATCTGCTTTCCGATCCCTTCCCATTCACAGAAATGGAGTATGTACATAGTCTCGTTCAGTGGGCATCCTACCAATGGGTATAAGTGACCTGAGACATCTTTAGTATGATGTTCTGAACTGATGTTCTCTTGACCTAATTTCTATAACACAGATGAAGAATGAATTCTTATTAGCTTTAAGAAATTGGACTTTGGCACGCCTGAGTGGCTCAGTCAGTTGAGCATCTGAATTCAGCTCAGGTCATGATCTCACAGCTCATGAGTTCCAGCCCTTCTTCGGGCTCTGTGCTGACAGCTCAGAGCCTGGAGCCTGCTTCTGATTCTGTGTCTCCCTCTCCCCCTCCCCAGCTCACACTCTGTCCATCTGTCTATCTATCTCTCTCTCTTTCTCTCAAAAATAAACATTAAAAAATTAAAAACAAAAAAGAAATTGGAGTTTGATTTACCTTGTTTTCTTCTTTTCTCAGAAGTGTTGATTTTCGGAGGAGACATCCTAAAATTTGCAGGTATGGGGGCTCACGGAGATGGGAGGGGTGTAGGAAGGAGTGCTGAGAGCACCCTGAGGAATGTTTGAAGACTAGGTGTTGGTACAGATTTCAGACACGACAGACTGATCCCCAGGGCAGGGCAGGGGCCCTCCATGTGTCTGTGTCTTCAAGGTGATGCCCTACTCGCCCTGTGGAAGGTGGAGCGAAGGCACCTGAGAAGCATTATCACAGTGGTAATTAAATGCAGCCTGGAGATCCAGGGATTCTTTGAGAGCCAGGAGTCTGCAGAAGGTCTTGATGTCCGGGTCAAGATAGGTAAGCTTTGAGAAAAGAGGGACACTAGAGCAATCCGGACATGGACCCTAACCCCTGAGAAATCTCTCTCCTGAGAGAAAACATAAAATGTGTAACATAGTGGCTCAGACCACCCATCATGTCTTGAACTTGGGAATTAGGGTAGCCAGAATGAGTTTTGGCTCCCTCATAACACCAGGTAAAATTTGGACTGATCCTAATATCTACCTCATAGGCTCTTCTGAAAAGCAAACTGAGGTAGTTACAATAGTACCCAGCACATAATAACTACTCCACTAAATAGTCCTTCTTACCACCATTACTGCTATTGTTTTAAGGTCTTTCTGCTGTCACTTAGAGTCTTTTAAAAGAACTATGTATCACTTATACATGCCTACATACATTTTGTGTTCATGTCATATTTTGCAACATTCTGTCTTGTTGCTCTGGTACCAAAATCTTCAATTTTCAACTTGAAAACAGTCAGAGAGCACATTGTTGGGATGGGACACCTGACTGTCAAAATACCCACTCCTTTTCCCCAACCTTTACTCCTTTGGCTCTTGCCTGAGATTCAATCCTAGGGGTTTCTTTAAAGAAATATTTTTTTTAGTCTTTATTTTTGAGAGAGAGAGAGAGTGTGTGGGAGCAGGGGAGAGGCAGACACAGAATCTGAAACAGGCTTCAGGCTCTGAGCTGTCCGCACAGAGCCTGATGCGGGGCTCAAACCCACAAACTGTGAGATTATGACCTGGGCTGAAGTTGTACACTTAACCAACTGAGCCACCCAGGTGCCCCCCCCCCAAGTGTTTTCAATGTTTGTTTATTTTTGAGAGAAAGAGTACAAGTAAGGGAGGGGCAGAGGAGAGAGAGAGGGAGACACAGAATCTGAGGCAGGCTCAGAGCCTGATGTGGGGCTCAAGCTCACGAGCTGTGAGATCATGACCTGAGCTAAGCCACCCAGGCACCCCTGGTTTCTTTTTAACTAAAGCCTCAACCTCTGATAAAATGCAAATCCTCTCCAAATGGAATCACTAAAGTTGTTCTCTGTTACTCTTAAGTACAAATTCATTGAAGAAAAGAAAATAGTTTTGGGGACCAATAGGGCCATCTAGAGAGGTAAGTGTCACAGAAAGGCGAAAACTAGTAGCTGACTTTCTAGCTGTGGGAGAAAGAGGTGTCTTGGAAGGCCTGGGCCCATGGAGCCATTCTCGGATTCCTGGGTAAAGTGTCAGAAACTCCGTTTGGCTCTGAGGTCCATTCTGACCACCGTTCCAAGAACCAGTGCTTCTAGGGAATAACCCGGAACTTCTTGCTCGGGCCTTCTTGCCAGGACTGGCTGCCGGCCACATCACCATGGTGGTATTTGGAGATGAAACGCGCAACTACTTTCTGGTGATGGGTCAGATGGTGGAGGATGTGCGCCATGCCCAGAGCATAGCACAGATGAATGACGTCATTCTGTCACTAAACTGCTGGCAGCTCTGTGACCAGAGCATGATCGAAATTGAGAGGATTCCGGATCACAGAGCGGTTAAGGTAGGTGCGACGCTGCCACTTGCAGAAAGTTCTGTTGGTTTGTGCCAGGGTGTACCCTCCCCGCCCTGTCCGGAAAACTACTGGGAAGGCTGGTCCCATGAAGCTCCTGGGCTGGAGACTGGGTGTGTCAGCCTGAGTTAGACCTGCCAGGCTTTAGTCCAGGAGCCAAGGCCTGGCGTTCAGGAGGAAATGACTGGGTTTCTCTGGGCTAACTAAGGATGTGGACCTCGGGTGTGGAGGCCTGTGGCGTGTCCTTGCTTAAGGAACAGGAAGGGGCCCTGCCAATTCCCTAGGAGCACAGGGTTGTCATTGGAGGTGTCATTACTCGGCACCCTCCTTACTCAGGGCCAGGGATCACTGAGGGTGAGGGGTGGAGGGAGAGGGGCAGCCCTTTAGTGAGGGAAGAGAGCCTCCCTGCAGCCCGGCCTAGAAGCAGACACTGTGGTGAAGCTGAAGACTGACCGTGAGCAGAGTTGTCCCTGGGATAGGGTCAGTCAGAGAATCTGGACACTGAGCGTGTGTAGCAGCGGGGGAGAGCCGTGCCACCAGCTGCATCAGGAGTAGAGGTGAGGCCAACAGAGAGGAAGGGGAGGGTCCGGGTAGCTGCTGGCAGAGGCCAGAGACTCTCCTGCCCTGTGCGTCGCTGCACCACCCTTGCACTGTCACTCTTACTGCAGTGCCGCCCGGGCTGCCTGACCCAGCTGGCCCGTGGCACCCTGATCCCTGTCTTCCACCATCCTTCCTTACACCTTCAGAAATAGTTTTGTTTTAATTTAATTAATTTATTTATTTTAGAGAGAGAGAGAGAGTGCGAGTATGGGGGAGAGGCAGAGGGAGAGAGAAATTCTTAACCAGCCTCCAGGTTCAGGACGGAGCCTCACTTGGAGCTCCCACAACCCTGGGACCATGACCTGAGCTGAAATCAAGAGTCAGAAGCTCAACCAACTGAACCACCCAGGCGCCCTGAAATTGTTTTAATTTTGATTAAGTTTAGACTGACAGAGAAGTTCAAAATTAATAGAGCTTCCATATACCCCTACCCCAGCTTCCCGGAATGTTAGCATCTTCCATAATCAGAGTGTAGTAGTCAAAACCAGAAAACAGTTCCATCAGTACAATCCTATTCACCACTTGGAGGCCTTATTTGGACCTCACCGCTTTCCCGCTAACACCCTGCCTAGGTGGAACGTTCCAGGTTTCTAGTCACGATCTCACACTGCATTTTGTTTTTATATTTACTTAGTCTCCTATGGTCTATAACAGTTCTTCCATGTTTCCTGGTCTTATGTGACCTTGATATCTAATAAGAGTATTGGTCACTTTGTAGAGTGTCCCTGCATTTGGTTTGGACTGAGGCTTTCTTGTTCTTGGACTGAGATTATTCATATGGGGTGGGAGGGAAGAATACCACAAAAATTAGGTTGTACCATTCTCTATGTATCATACCATGGGGTTCTGGACTTTGATATGAATCTTATTACTGCTGATGCTCCCAACTACATTTTTGGGCATCAGCCCCCTTTGTCCTTTAATACTTACAAGAGACAAATGACTTATAGTTTAACCAGGTTTTATTTAAATTGAAATGTTATAAAGGAAAAAGAAGAAGAAAGTTCTAAGAGTGCTAAAGCACATGGTGAGTCCCCTGGTGTGGATGTCTGTATAAACACCGAAGATTGAGATCATAAGGACTAATCAGATTTTTAATGTGATCACCTCCAAATTATAGATCCCTGTGGTCCAGTGTGTCAGTCTCTGTTTACCATGTCCTGGACGTTTAAAAGCATACTCTTTCTATTGAGAAATATTCAGAGGACCAAAAAACCTTCAGAATAACCAAAAATTTCTCTTTTTTTTCTTTATGTAGGTTAATTTCTTAAAGCCACCTTCTAATTTTGACTTTGATCAGTTTTTCACCAAGTGTATGACTTTCATGGATCATTATCCTTCTGGTGACCATAAAAGTAAGTACACTCCATGGACAAGAGCCTTGACCTCTCCCAGTGCTCAGGAGGGTCTTACCAATGCCAAGAGCTCTATTGTAAGCGGCCAGCCTTTTCAGTACAGCTCCCAGCAGCACCCAAAGGGGACCTCCCTCCCACTCCTCACACAGTGATGCCAAGTACAAGCCTCCTCAGGCCCTCCGTCTCTGCTTTGGCAATGACTCTTCTACCTTCTCCTTTTTTTTATTATAATTTTAATGCTTTTATATTATCTATTTTTGAGAAAGAGAGAGCATGAGTAGGGGAGGGTCAGAGAGAGAGGGAGACATAGAATCTGAAGCAGGCTCCAGGCTCTGAGCTAGCTGTCAGCACAGAGCTCTATGCGGGGCTTGAACCTACAAATTGTGAGATCAGGACCTGAGCTGTAGTCGGACACTTAACCGACTGAGCCACCCAGGTGCCCCCTCCCTTATCTTCTAAACATGTACAAGTCTGCTCTGTGATGAAAGAAAAATAAAACTTCTATAAACCATACTTCTCCCTCCTAATTTTCACCACAAAAGTTCTCAGAAGGGTGATCTGTAGGTCTGCACCTCCTCTTCTATCTTCTGATTTATTTATTCACCCAGTAAACTTGGGTGAAAATTGCACATGCCTTGTGTGTTCACCTACTTTTTAGCTTTGAGCCGCTGACCTCTAGTTTCTAACCACTCCTCCTGTCTACTGAGACTGTTTAGGTCAAGGTCACCAATGACCATCAAACTTGCCAAAGCAGATGACCTCTCTGTAGGCCTCATCTTAGCTGGTTGGCCTTCAGTTACTCTTTTCTTATGGACACTACCTTTTCCTCTTTCCTTGCGTTCAAGAATATTCTTTCCTGGTTTTGCTTTTATACCTTAAGCCACCTGTTTTCAGTGACTTTGCTTACCCTCCTTTCCATTGCTTAAACTTTGATGATTCTAGGGATCTGTCCTTGACGTTCTAGTTTTCCTTTTTTTATCCAAAGATACAGTCTTTTGGTTTTTGTTTTTCTAAGTAGGCTTTTTGGAGCTCAACACGGGGCTTGAACTCAAGACCCTCAGGTCAAGAGTCCCATGCTCTACTGACTGAGACAGCCAGGTTCCCCCTAGAAGATATGTTTTTATCTTGTCAGTGGAGGATCTGATACTTTTGTGCTCTTGAGGGAGAAAATGCAATAATTTTCCCCCATTGGTTTGCTCTGCACTTAATTTAACAAAATTCAAGAATGGCGCTCTCTCGCTCTCTCTCTCTCTCTCAAAAATAAAATAGAAACATTTTTTTGAAAAATTAAAAAAAAGAACTACTCCTTGGATTTCCCTTGGTTCTGTTGGGCTACTGGATGTCCCGGAGTCCTCTGACTGAACCATGAAGATTACTGTCCAAGGGGATGGGAGCTGAGAGACTCTGGTTCCCAGCGCTGCAGACCGCACTTCCTTTTCTGACCCTGCCCCTCCTTCTGCTCTCTTAGATCTCCTGAGGCTTACGTACATAATGGACTACAATCCTGAGTTGGAACTGTCCCTCCAAAAGTATGTGATGGAAAGCATACTGAAGCAGGTATTTTCACAGTTTAATTTATTGTCTTTTGGGGTGTTGGGAATCACGGACAACTGGAAAGATAAGAAAACCAGTAATTAGGAAAATCTTACATTGAGCTAAATAGTGATGGGGCTGACGTTCTCCTTGTGTAGGTGACTACAACATTGGTTTTTCAGATCAGGATGCGTTTAAGAGTTAAAGGAGGCATTGTTCATAATCACACTGTGACAACAGGCATGAACTGGGACTGTGTGTTTTATACCACTGGGACTGGAACTGTCTTTCCAAAGCAAATGAGAACCTATGCTCACCCTTCCTGTATGCTAGTTAGCAGAAAGGTCTCAAGTGAGTTAACATTGGTGCCATGTTTCTCTGTGTCACTTACTTAGATTTTGAGCTTCAAGAGTTAAAGATACAAATAATTAGAATGCCCAGAACTATCCCCACCCCCTAAAATTTTCCCTTTATATTTACTTATATCTAGGCTCTCTTAAATGTATTAATGTATTAATGAATTAATGTATTAATTCACGTGAATTATAACTGTTTCTCAGCAATCGCCATATGCGTTCTGCTATTTCATGTATTTGTTCGTCACAATTCTTGCTAGATATCTTCATCCTTATTTTATGTGTGAGAAAACTGAGACCCAGAAGGATACCAGGAACTTCCCTAAGGTTATAAAGGAAGAGATGTAGCCAGGATTTGAACTTCGTTCTATCTGAATCCTACTTTTTTTATTTTTGCACGGGCGGTATGCCTTCCTAATACATGCATGTTTTTATCCTTAATTCCATCAAAATGCAGTCGTGTCCTGGAGGAGAGTGTAGGCAAGCCTGAACAGTGGGTAGCTGCCTTCACAGTGTGGGTTGAAATGGTATGATAGTGCACCCCACCACCGTCAGCCCAGTTTAGAAGCACTACCTCCAGTCTCTGCACTGTTTGGCTCCTCAAGATCTCTAAAGCTCCAGAAAGCCCTCCCCTCTCTACCTCCAAGAGATATAACACATTACACTTCTCCAGCTGCAGCTAGCAGAGGGCAAGGTCTCCGGGAACAGGATGCAAGATAGACTCCATGAGTCACCAGGACTTGTGGGTAGCAGTGATGAACACCGGGTGGAGAGATGCAGCTACGGGGGCTGAAAGGAGACAAAAGGCCAGCCTTTCCCAACAGCACCGAGACTGCCCTGCTCCTAAACTATAGAGATCCTTGGGGATGCAGTGGTTGCATTTTTCACATGAAACCTCAGAATCCCCCAGTCTTATAGAGTCATTTTTAATTCATTTATTTACTAGATTTGATCTTTAATAGTAATATTTATTTATTTGATATTAATTTGTTATTTAATGATTTATTGGAGAAATCATCACATCAATTAGTTAGAAATTATTCTTGTAGGAAAAGAATACAATCACCTGAAACCAAGACTACCCCAGCCAGTTAGGAAGCATGACAGCACAGTTCCCTTTGTGCAGTCCTTTTGTCCAGAAGATGCAGTGATGTGTGTGTGTGTGTGTGTGTGTATGTGTGTGTGTGGTTTTGTTTTAATAGGCTCCGTGGGGCTTGAACTCAAGACCCTCAAATCAAGAGTCCCTGCTCTACTGACCAAGACAACCAGGTGCCCCCTAAATGATGTTTTATCTTGTCAGTGGAGGATCCAATACTTTTATGCTCTTGAGGGAGAAAATGCAATAATTTTCCCCATTGGTTTGCTGTGCACTTAATTTAACAAAATTCAAGAATGCCGGTAGGCAGGCATGATTTGGGAGCACTCTCCTTTCCCCGGGCTTGAGGTGGCTGGGCGTGGACAGAAGAGGGGGGCCGAGTGATGCAGATCCCTCCACAGGGGACGCAGGGGCGTGTTGTGACTGGAACATCAGACTAGAAGCCTGGAGATTTGGGTTCTATGTGGCCCTGGGAAACTTCTGTTATTGTTCCACGTCTCCGCTATCTAATCAGTCAAGTGAGGATCATAATGCCTACTTTATTGCATTTGAAGATAAAGTGGGATAGAATGTGAAAGTATTCCTAAAGGTCCCAGGCTGTGAAAATATAAGGTTGGATTCCAGAATATGCTGTTCTTAGCCCTAAATTGTAAGAGAGCCGAAGGCACAGTACTTCTCTCTGTTATTGGAGTGGCTTGTACCAGCACCAGGGAGCTAGCAGTAGGGGCAGGGGTGTGGTTGTTGGCCCAAAACTAGCAAGTATCTAAGTCCACATTGGAAGAGACTTTTTGATGGTGCATTCCATTTCCATCTGCTGAACTTGGGCTGACTCTGCCGTGTCGTACCTCATGCATTCGGGTAACTCTAGCTCCCCAGAGAATCGCAAAAGGCTAGCTGCCTCCCAGCGATAACTCCATGGGGGTGGGTTGCAGCACGAAATCCACTGCCAAGGGCGCAGGCGAAGGAAAGCTGCTCTCTACTCCGCAGATTGATGACAAACAGTTTCAGGGGTACCTGTCCGAGCTTCGCCCCGTGACCATTATGTTCGTGAACCTGGTGTTTAACAAGGGAGAGAAAGTGGAAGTCATTGCCTCGGCCATCCAGGATGTCTGTGTGCACACCAGTTCTGTCTTGAAGGTCTTCCGAGGCCAAATCAATAAAATCTTCATGTTTGACAAGGTAAATGTGAACTCAGGGGTGGAAACCTACCAATAATGTAAAGTTAGCGTTCACGCCTATGGACATTGGTGAGAGGGAGAGAACAGACACTTTTAACCCAAAAATATCCATCTTCATGTATAATTCTAGAATTAGCTTATATGGTGTCTATGGCATTTACTATGTTCTCAATACTTTATACGCATTAACTCATTTCCTCCCTCAGGACTACTCTAAAAGGTAGGTGCTGTTGCTGTTCTCCCCATTTTACAGATGAGGATACTGAGACAAGGCGAGATTAAGTTTTGCTCATCATCATCCAGTTAGTAGGTGGTGGGCTGGATTCAAACCCAGGCAGTCCGCCTTCCCAGTCTCTGCTGTCAAGCACTAGGCTTGACCAGCTCTCGCTCTGCGCACATCTCTAGCCCAGCGTATGAGCATCTCCGGGAGATTGTAGGTCTGGTGTTTAGTAACGTCACACTCCAGAAGCCTGTTTCCAATAATCCCCACCTGCCGTAGCTACACCTCCAGTTCCCCTTCAAGCTTCAGCAGGGGAAGGGAGGCCTAGGGGGGCATCTCTAGCTTCTGGGTGTTTCGAGAGAGAGTATGTGCAAGTGGGGAGGGCCAGAGAGAATCCTAAGCAGTCTCAAATGTCAGTGTGTAGCCCACTGTGGGGTTAGAACTCACGAACCATGAGATCATGACCTGAGATGAATCAAGAGATGGACACTTAACCAACTGAGCCACCCAGGTGCCCCATTTCTGCATATTTTTAATCTGCCCCTTAAAAAAAATTTCTTTAATGTTTATTTTTGAGAGAGTATGCGCACACGCAAGCTGGGGAGGAAAAGAGAGAGAGGGAGACACAATCTGAAGCAGCCTCCATCCAGGCTCTGAGCTGTCTGCACAGAGCCCAATGCGGGGCTTGAACCCAAACTGCGAGATTATGACCTGAGCCAAAGTTGGACGCTTAACTAACTGAGCCATCAAGGAGCCCCTTTTAATCTGCTATTTTTTAAAAGAAAATTTTAATGTTTGTTTATTTTTGAGAGAGAGAGAAAGAAACAGTGCAAGTGGGGGTGGAGGTCAGAGAGAGGGAGACACAGAATCCAAAGCAGGCTCCAGGCTCTGAGCTGTCAGCAACAGAGCCTGATGTGGGGCTCGAACCCAGAAACTGTGAGATCATGACCTGAGCTGAACTTGGACACTTAGCCGACTGAGCCACTCAGGCGTCCCCTCTTTTAATCAGTTCTTAATCAGTTTGGAGAAAATCGGTATGGTTACCAAATTACCACAGAAATGCTTGTGAGAATTGATTCCACTTCTCAAGTGTTTTTGCATCTTAAGAGCAGAGCACTAAACTACTGCCCCATATTCACTCATTCACTAATTTGAGAAGCATTTATTGAGCATTTGGTAGAAAGGGTTACCCTCTAGTCTTTGCACAGACCTGAATCAGGACTTCTTTTATTTCATCGAGACAGAGCCCAGTGCCAACTAGGATCTGACACTTAGATTCTTTTTGGAGAGGGTTAAGGAAATAGAGGCTGTCTCCTTTGCATTTCATCAGGATATATCACATATACAGACTGAAATTTGTAGCCCATCATCTGTGAGTTATTATGCTCTTTTCTTATTGACAACAGCATCTGACTCAGGTAATTAAGTAATTGATACTAAGATAGCCAACCTTCAGAGTTTAATCTCTGCTTGGAACAGTTAAGTTTATGCCAAGAAAAAGCACTCTCAGTTTAAGTCTTTATCCTTACGAATAATAACACTGTCTGAAAAGAACTTTATAGTTTACAAAGTATAATTGTATATCAAGTTTACATTGTATAGAATGTTATATAGAAGCTTATAACATTAAGTTTATAAAAGTATATACTACAAAGTATATGTTTGGGGTGCGTGGATGGCTCAGTGGGTTGAATGTCTGATTTCAGCTCAGGTCATGATCTCACAGTTCGTTTGGGCCCCGTGTGGGGCTCTGTGCTGACAGCTCGGAGCCTGGATCCCACTTCGGATTCTGTGTCTTCCTCTTTCGACCCCTCCCCTGTCACACTCTGTCTCTCTCTCTCAAGAAATGAATAGACATTAAAAAATAATAATAAAGTCTATGTTCTATACAAAATACAGAATATATGTAATATACTATGTAAAGTACATATACACTCTAAGGTAGTTTGCAAAGTTACACATGTGTACATGTCTATACATAGAACCTTCATTTTAGTAGCCAAAGCAACCTTGGGAAGGTCTTTGTTACATCCATTTGCAGATTGATAAATGCAGTTCACTGTGCGTAATTAACTTATCCAAGTTTCAATACTTGTGAAGTGACCTGAGAACACAGATTTTTCTGATTGAAGAGCAGGTACCTTTTCCAGTGCTCTCTACTGTTTCTCAGATTTAAACTTAGCAACATTAAGTAGCGTTAAGACCTTGGCCGCAGGGGGAGAGACAGGTGGGCGCCCACAAATAGCGCTGCACAAGCCATTGTCTCTGGAGAAAAGGCAAGCCCTCCTCAGGCTAAAGCCCTGCTGCTCCTGCACTAGAAGTCAGATGATGTTTGCTAAAAATAAAATAGATGTGAGAGAAGTCGTGGTCCAGTGTGACTCAGAAAGTGAGCGCTGCTGCCTCCTGCCAGCGGCCTTCTGGCTGGGTCAGTTTAAAGATGGCCACCCGCCAGCTGTGTGTGCTGACTCTCCCTACAGGGCTGCTCCTTCCTCTGTGTCTTTGGTTTCCCTGGAGAAAAGGCTCCTGATGAGGCCACTCGTGCCTTGGAAAGTGCTGTGGAAATATTTGACTTCTGCTCTCAGGTTCACAAAATCCAGTGAGTGTTGACCCTGTTCCCATCTGGTGGTCCCTGACCATTTTGTAGCATGTGGGGAGGTAGGACAAAGGGTCAGGGAACAGGAGGTAAGGAGAGGGCTGTCCTTGACTGGAAGCCCTCTGTTTGTACTCATTTCTGGGGCCAACCCAGCCTTGGTGCAGCGACAAAGGGATGGTGAAGGCAAAGTGCAGGAAAGGATGCTCTTAAAAAGTCAAAACGTAGCAGGTTTGCAAGAAAACCTAACTGGGCTGCCTGTCCATTCTCTGGTTTACTTCTTTTTAAGTTTATTTATTTATTTTGAGAGCGCGCACGAGAGAGAGAGAGAGTGGGGGAGGGCAGAGAGAGAGAGGGGGAGAGAGAGAGAATCCCGATGCGTGGCTCGAACGCACAAACCATGAGATCATGACCTGAGCCGAAGTCGGATGCTTAACTGACTGAGCCACCCAGGTGCCCCTTGGGTTGATTTTTAATAACTGAGAGAGAAAATGAGTCCTTGGGTTGGAAATTTATCTACTGATCTGACCTGAAGGTGATCCACTCTCAGTAAAACTGTTAAGAAGAGAAGGATTTTCATCTCCAGCCCTGGCTGTCTAAGAGCCCCAGGCCCTCAGGTTTGCCTTGCCTGAGCACCCCAATGCCCCCAACTCGGGGTTCTGCTTTAACAGGTACCACCCCCTTGCTCTCAGTACTCCCCCCATGTCAGCTCCTAGTCATGTATCTATGCAGCCACCCTCATGTATTAACTAAGTTAGCTTTTGACTCCACACAGAGTTAC